>OMNW01013976.1:68463-86736 GCA_900303245.1 Selene dorsalis
GGATCCCCCCGGTGCCAATTAAGCTGAACTGCACAGAAACAATGCTGTGCTGTGGTGGTGTGGGCTTCGCACTGCGCTGTGGGTGTTCTCCTCCTGAAATTCAATCTCTGTACTCTAGTCCTCGTACCACCACACACACACACACACACACACTTGTGACAAATTCTGTCCATACCAAGGACAACACAGATGTCTCACCTTTAAGACCGAGAACCAGAGGCAGACCTCTACATGAAAACACACATCAAAACAGCCCAGGTTTTGCAGAGAGGGAATTAAAATAATAAGAGTTTCATGATCTCTTTGCTCTGGAGCTTTAAACAGCGTGCCAGCAACAATGTCGTGAGATCAGAGATGGGTTCAGTTGAAGTCTGATCTTTCACTTCAGCACCAGATCAATATCCTATTAACACGATCTCAGATCTTCTCTCTGCAACTAAACACTCTGTACAGACGAGACAAGCCTTCAGAAAGCACACAAAAGGAGTTAAAAAATCATAACTCATCATAACATATCAGACTGAAACAAATGTTTCTCACTTGCTGGTTATGGTTCAGCTCTGTTTCTACATTTTAGGGTTTTTTCATTGTTTTGTTTCTGTTTTGCTCTTGTCCCCTCAAGTTCATTTTCAGCCTGACCACCCATCCCAAAGTGCATATTTCCCTCCCACAGAGAAACACAACAAAGTGTTCTTACCATTCATGGCTGCAGGTGGAAAGAGGGAAGTCCTCTACTCAGCTGGCTAGCTCTCAGACATCTGCAGAGAAAGAGAGAGAGAGACAGAAGGATGTGAGTGTAATTGTCTGTGAGTGTGGCTGTGTGTGTGTGCGTGTGTGTGTCACGCAGCAGGAACGCAAGCATGCATGTGTGAGTGGGAAAAGGGAAGAGAAAAGATAGAAACAAATATAAATAAATGGGAAAAAAAAATCTCATCTCCATGTTAACAATGCAAGGGAGGAGGCACAGGGAACGGCTAACACGGGGAGAGATGACAGAGTGAGGGAGGGGAAATAAAGAGAGAGGAGGGAGACGAAATGACAGAGAGAGGGGAGGATGAGGAGAGGAAGGAGGAAGAGCAAGAGATGGAGACAATGCCGACAGGGAGAAGTGGGCAAGAGAAGGACAAGGCAGCTGAAGGATACGGAGGAGGGAGGAATGATGGTGGTCCGGGGAGGGAAGCAGCATTTATCATCGTCTGCTCTCGGATCACAGATGGCGGCTCAAGCCGGCAGCCTTCTGCAAATCTTGGTGTATCTTCATTTCTCCACAGCTCATCTCTGTGACATTTGGGTTTATATGCAAATCCATCTTTGTCTTTTAATAGAAACACAAATATTTGGAATATAATCATTTGACTTAATTAGATTTAGGAAAATGACTATTTGTCTTGCTCTAAAATAAATATCGGCTTTATTATGAATAATAATATTTCTTCTGCTTTAGGACTTAATATTTGTCCTATTCGTGATATAAGTATTGATCTTATTAGTTTACTTGTTTCACTTGTAATATAAACAATTGTCATATTAGGGATTTAAGTATTTGTTTTATCAGGAATATAAATATCCACCTTATTAGGAGAATGGTTGTTTTCTTTTAAGGAATATGTGTTATCATCCACAAACACTTATTTGTATCTGCATCGCACACACAAAACACGCAAACTAAAATTTTATGGACGTATTAAGTGCAGTCTGCATTCCCTGTGGGCAGGGGGCCGGGACCACCTGATGAGATTCGGAGAGGAAAATGGGGAAGATGAGCTCAATGGGGAGGATGAGCTCAAATGAGCTCATGCAGGTGTTGGATTGGAAAATGGGCTTTATGTGTGTAAAACTCCACAATGTTAAAATCCTCAGCAGGCGGCGGCTCCGTGTTTAGTCCTCATCATTTCATGTCCTCTTGATTTTCCTTCCTTTAATCCTTTTCTTCTGCTTTGCTGTTGTTGCCGAATCAGTTTCCCGACTCAATTGCTCAGGTAATCCATTCGTCATATTCTCCATCATTCATTCCTGCCACATCTTCAAATTGAAACTCTACACCTCTTTACGGAGGTATTTTTCTTCCCTTTCGCACTAAAGAGCGGGTTCCTGTTCCTGCACCTTCTCATTTCATTATTCTAGCACCTCTCTCTGTTCTGTTCTTCAGGATCTATTCAATGTAGCCCTTTATTTCCTCCTCTCATCTGTCTATCTATCCACTGCCTGGCCTGTAGCTAACAGGCAGCTGTCAGGTATAAACGGCCTTCTCTCTGCCTCCACCAAGTCGTTCCTTCACTTTTTCCCCTCACTCTCGCTCCTGCACACCATCTTTCTCCATTCCAGCTGCACCATTCCTTATTCATCCCTCATTCGAACATATGTCCCCTCTTATATGATTAACACCCAATTTCTTTCATCTCTTGCTCTCCTTCTCCTCTTGTTACACTAATGCTCCATCACCGACTTCCCTCTTTTTCCTGTGCGTTCCTGGAGCGTGTGGTTGTTGTGGTATAAATCATTCCCCTGCATATGCCGACACTGCCAATTACTTAAGAGCAATGAAGCGCTCGCTGTGGCGTGTGCATCTATGTGTTTTTGAATATGTGCTAGTGTTCAAGCTCACAAACACACACAACATGACCAATAAGCATCCTGCATAAACAAGCGAACTGTAATGACACTTCACATACACAACCATATTTTCATCCTGGAAAATACAAAGGGTACATGAGTCCTACATAAAGCCTACCCTTGCCTTAAAGGTTATAAGTATAAATCAGTTTGTTTTAGATGTTAATTCAACTTAATAGTCATTTTGGAGGCTGTAGTTTGTAATGCTGACGTATTACATTGTGTTTTATTGTGTTGCCCACCTCTGATATATAAAGGACGATAAGGAAAATAACACAAATGCCAATTATGTGGCAGCAGTGCAAAGCATACATTCATGCAGATACAGGTCGTGAGTGGCCATTAACGTTCTCATCAAACATCAGAACGAGGGGGAAAATGTGATTACAGGATTTGTCCCACAATTGTTGCTGCTACATTGGTTTGAGTGTTTCTGAAACTGGTCATCTGCTGAGTGTTTCGCACCCACACACACACATACACACACAGACACAACTGTCTCTAGAGTTTTTGCTCAGAAAATAAACCCAGTGAACAGCAGCTCCACAAACAGAACTGCCTCAGTGCCAGGTCAGAGAGGAATAGACAGACTGGCTGAAGATGACAGGAAGGTTACAGTAACTCAGATAACCACTCTTTACTACTGTGGTGAGCAGAACAGCATCTCAGAATGTGCTGCATGATCAGTCTTTGGTGTGGATGGACTACAACAGCAGAGGAGCAGATATCTGAGGGTGCAGTAGACACTTGGCCAACCAAAAGCGAACAACTCAAGACTGGAAAAACTGGGAAAACGTGGTCTGGTGAATCTGATCTCCTGCAGGGGAACGCCGATGGTAGGGTCAGAATCAGGAGTCAGTCTGGACCTGTCTTTTATAAAGCTGGTGGGGGCTCCAGAAACACTTGAAGCCGCTTAGTTCCAACCAACAGTGAGTTCAGCGTATTTCAGTGACACCCTCGATCTCCGAATCTCAATCCAACAAAGCACCTTTGAGATGTGGTGGAATGGGAGATCGACTGACAGCTGACTAATCTGCATAGAAGACAGTTTGCAATGTTTTAAGAGCAATGGGACGCTCTACCTAGTACTAACATGATGTTCCTAATAAAGTGCTCAATGAGAGTGTGATAAAGCTTCACTAGTGTTTCACCTGACATGAGAAAATGTTCTTTACTAGGTGAATTCTTCCCATATGTCTTTGTCTATTGTCTTATGTGTATGTACTGTTTTTGTGCTGCTTACCCTTCTATATACAAAATCTTTTGTATGAGGGTATCTGGTGGTGTCATCCACCCTCATATGCAAACACTTCTTTACCCTGAGGTGTGTGTGGTTTCAAACACGAGACAGTATCTCCTGTTGGCTACCTAAGAGAGCCTTCCTTGTTCAAACACGACACATCCTGGATGGAAAAAAAAACCCCACAACAGAATCAACAGAAGGCTCAGAGGACACTTCTGCATCAACACCAACCGTACCCTCAGAGAATCACAATAAAAATGTTTCATTCAATTTGCCCCGAACGGCCCAAGAGAGCTTGAAAGAACTTGAGCACGTCTGAAATGACATGACGCATTTTTCTGATGTGATTTCCCCTCATAGCTCTCCCCCCTGGTGATGTGACAGATGTTATGCTGCAGAGAAATACTGGAGTTTAAGTGCCACTTCAAGTTAAGCCTTGTCCAACTTCTGAAGATCATTTGGAACAGACACGAAAATCACTATTATTCAGTGATATCAGGAAAGATGAAAGAATTCCTGTATCAACATCTCAACATTTTTGCTTCTGCTCTGACGCATAAACATACGAAGTCAGAGAGGAGACAACGTGACTGCACTTTCAAACTACCGGTTTCATTTGTTTAAGGCATCACAATAAGGCCGAAAATGTTGTACCATCCATCCACCTCTACTGCGGGTCCCTGTTGCAGTGGCAGCAACCAAAGCAAAGATCCCCGGCAGGCTTGATGGTGCATTGATGTTTTAGAAATGCTACGTGTAGCTCTTTCAAAGTTTTTGACCTTAGGCTGAACAGTGCAAGTTGCTTTACGGGCGCACTGCACCGAGGGAGAAAATGAATCAAAGAACCTTTGACTCTGCCCTGCATGCTGATTGACACCTGTGTGCACCGCACTGGACCGGTCGGATGTCCGTATCAATGCAGCGGCCTGTGTGCACGAGTGTGTCTGACACACACATCTCACACAGAGGGGGACCCTGTTCTAGCAAGACACAGCCCAGGAAGCTTTGCTGAGCCTGTGGAAGAAAGAAGCCTGTGTGTGTGTATGTGTGTGTGTATGTGTGTGTGTGTGTATTTTCTGCCTATTCACGAGAGCACAGAAACACACGGATACGAACACGTTCACACCTTCCTCTGTTGTGCTGCAGGTAACAACAGGGAATTACTCTTTCACTAGAAAGGCTAATATTTCATATCCTTTTGATACATATGTGGGTCAGCCCAAGCAATGACACACCACAGCCTCAACTTCCTCTACACTCCCCTCCCCCAACCCTCAAAAAGCACACTCAGCAGCAGCACACCCTACCTCACATTCTCACCTGTGTCCTTTTAGCACAAAAAGTGTGCTCCAGATTCCCAGAATAATGTCAAATTACCCACAGAAAAACTGTCACATGAAAACACACCTTGAATGCCCTTTAAGTGCATGTGTGCGTTATATAAGACTTTGTCTCCTGGCAGGTGGGTGTGCAACAGTCCCTGGGATAGGGCCAGATGCCATCGGAACTACAGTTTAGATGGACTTTGCTACTTCAGCAAAGAAAGCCTTTTCTTTCTGTTTTCACTGAGAGCAGCAGAACACACACACACACACACACACTATGCAAGCAATCTCTATAATTGGTCTATACTGCAGTGAATGAAAACAAGCCTTAACCGCTAAACTTGCACCAGTCATCTCATACAATGGAAAACTGCACTGCCCTAAAACAATCTGGACGTGTGATAAAGCCTCTCCACATCAGACAGTTTACAGCTGCTGACAGTGTGATAACAATCACAGCTGACAGGCCTCAAACAGCAGGTCAGGCTCCTATTACATCTATATGTTATTAAAGATAAGGGTTTAAACTAAAGTACCATTTTAGATTTTAATAGTATCATTTTAAAAACGTCCCCTTAAGTAGTCAACCGTTGGAATTATATTTTGACATATAACAAAAAAGCCCTGTAAACCGCCTATAATGACATAGTAGAAACTGCTATTAAATCCGGAATTACAGTGGCTAAAACCATATTTCCAGTTCTCATCACACCACACACTCAGGACACTTGATACTGTCAGTGGCAGTGGATTGTTTTGTCAACATGAAAGGCAATTTGTTGTCACTGGCTAAAATGTATTTCTCTCTAAATCAGAGTTAGAAAATAAATTAATATGGATTTAGCCATGTTTAGAAATAAATGTAAAAAAAAAAAGAAAAGAAGCTATTTTCTCAACCATATGGGTGTTTACCATCTAAAACGGAGACAATAGCCTTCCACGCACAGGGTTTCATGGCAGGTTTCTTTTTTCTTTTTCATTTTTTTTTTTAAGGATGGTCAAATAATGACTACATCCACTGCAGCTAATGGCAAACACAGTGTTGATAAGCTACCCTGCCTCGCCTTTTTAATATTAAGGGTTGATTCAAGCAGGACATCCCACTTACCTTCCAGGAACAGGTTAAAAAACAAGGTCAGCAGCGACGCTGAACAACATGTGTCCTGCTTTAATCCCGTCCCGTGCAACATTTGAATGATTTGGTCATTTACCTGTTGCGGTAGCGAAGCGGCGGTGATCCGACATCCAGCCCGGCAGTCTCTCTGCTGAGGAGGGAGGTACCGATCCAGCAGCCTGGGCGGGTGTGGACTGGAAATGGGCGTCTCCTGAGAGTCAAGTCCGGCAGAGTTACACACATGACTTCCTGTTAGTATTTTTCAAAATAAGACTAATACGGTCTACCACAGCTGAATCCAGATGAGGGAGGAAACACGATGGAACTGAAATAAGATTCTCCTCCGAATACCCTTTACAGATTTGAGATAAATATCAATTTGGTAACGTGGCCTATATTGTGGTGTCTATCAAAACTAACACAGGCTGCAGTTCCAAAATATACATGAATGACTACAGTGTTCCAGTAAAGGAGTAAGTCTTACTTAAGAGTGATGTAGTCTCTGACTGACTACACTGTCATAGTAGAAAAGAGAAGAGTTGTGTATGGTTACATTAAATTGATAGAATGGATCTATCAAACCATCACAGGGGTCTAGACTTTTATTTTGAAAACACAATCACTTGACCTAGGTCCTAAGCAATTTGTTGATGCTTCTAGTTGCTGTTGCCATAGGTCCAGGCATATTCCTGTGGGACCTGATTTATTTTTTCTTCAGACTGGTTTCCTGAGATACACGTTTTCTTTTACACTATTATTAATTTAAGTCCATGTGAGGTTTAACATCTTAAGGTTCTGATGAATTTGCATCACCTCCTCTTTCTTCACCAGGCCGGTGTGATGAGTAAATCTTGGAGACACACTTGTCTCTATTGAATTGCATCTTCCTGGTTTATAGGGTACAAAGGTTTAACATCTTTGCTACTGCCCTCATATGGAAGAGGAAAGCTGTGGATCAGGAGCTCCACCTAGAGCCCTGTTTCGATATTACATCCACAAGTTAACAACCCATTACAAAAGCCACAGGCCTTTCTTTTAATTTAGAGTATGGATCTTGGAAGCCTGTCAACCTGTAGCCCTGTAACCTTTATCTAAAGAACATCATGTTTAAGACTCACCTGTATAGAATATAAATTACATTTCTGACCTCATTTTACATTACACAAAATTCCCTAATCATTTCATCATGCAGTAAAAGGAGCTGACAAGATTTCACTCTTTTGATGTATCCAAGGTGAACACACAGAGCCAGACGAGATGGTTTCAAAACTTTATATAAAATGTACAAAAAACAAAAAAAATACAGTAGTTCAAAGGTAATTTCTGGTGTCTGGTGTTTAACTGAAAATGTGCAAAAAAAAAAGACAAAGAAAAAAGTAGTCACATTCATCTTTACTTATATATAGCTCAGGACAAGACAAAAGGTCTTTACCTCATCTTGATTTTCATCAAGTAGTAGTGATAAAATTATCAAAACATAAGACAGTCTTCATGATCATTACAACAGTAAATGAGGTAGGCAAACACGAATGATCAACACAGTGGAAAAACATGGGAAAAAATGAGAAGAAAAAACTCTTTCAAAAAATTGATTAAAATGCCTAAAATACAGTGTCAGACCTACAAGACAAAGACAAAAGTTCTGTGTTACAAAAAAGAAAAAGTTGTATGAACTTCTTACATATTACTGTAACAGTAGCTGAACACAGGTAAAGACAGATGAAAAATGTTAATTTTTTCCAACTTGGACCAATATTTTTTTTTTTATCAATCAGCTTTAAACATGATCACCTATGGATCTATGAAGTATTGAGGTTGGAAATTATGAATAAAACTAATTTTGTAAGGAAGGAAACTGTTCAAACTCTGTTGCTAATTCTCTCTTAATGATCTTTTCAGTGTACTTCATGTCTCATGGTAACCTTGATTTACATCATTAAATGTCCTGCTCCTGTTTGATGCCCTCCACAATGAAAACTGGCTCCTCTTTGACTGATGCACTCTCGTTGTCCTGACATATGATTATGGAGTATCCCTGGGATCCTTCTGCTTCAACTGGGATTTCATACTTGACGTCCACAGGGTCTGATTCTGTTTTCACACTGCTCTCTGGGTCTGTAACAGCTACCATAGCATATCCCTGAGATGACTGTGGTTCAGCTAGGGTGTAATACTGCACATCCTCTGTTTCCGGTTCTGTTTTAATGGGGCTTTCAGACTTTGGACACATGACTAAAGTGTATCCATGAGGTTCCTCTTTGACGGCATACATGACATCCTCATATTGTACATAATATTCTTCAGTGTCTGGTTCTGATTTCACAATGTTATAATGTGAAGAATCTTCCTCCTCTTTGACCTGTATGTTTCCCGGGAGAAAACTGTGACAACCTCCACTCACTGGACTCGGAGCCATGTGCATTGTTGTCTCAGGACTCGTTTGGAACTTTGTCTCTTCCTTATCAAGCCAAGAATCCTCATTAGATTTCATGTTGAGAAAATATATACGATTAGCATCTGAATGGTATCTGATTTGCCGCACAAATCTACCTTCTCCATTCGTAGTCATGCTTAAAATTTCCTCTGCCGATTCAGTTTCAGAGTCAGATCCAGATCCTGATCCAGAGTCAGTTTCAAATTCAGCACCACTGCCATTTTGCCTCTCTGTCTGGACCTTTTGTTGGGCCTTTAAATCAAAAACAAATGGCAATTCAAAGATCGCATTTGCCTTTTCTGAATTTTTACGGTAGTGTTTGACCATGCTTTTGACTTTGGTTGCAGTAGCTATGCCAAATTCCCAGCGCCTGTGATGTTGCGAGCTTACATCAAAGTTATAGTCCAAGATGTCATACAAAAGGCTGGGCAAATATTGTCCTACTTGCTTGACTGCAAATTTATAGATCTCCAAAACAACAGCTCCAGTCAACAACTCTAAGTCCAGTTTTTCCTTGTCTTCTGATTTTGATGTCATATCAAGGTCCAGGCCTATCTCTTTGCACACTGGAAAGCGTTCTCGTTTATACTTTGGAGTTTTCTTTGATTTTACAACACCCGCATCACTCAGCAATGGGGCTTGTTCCTTTGTTTGCAGTGCCAACTTTCTTTTTTTGGTTGTTTCCTTCCTTTCGTTTTTCTGTGTGTCAAGTACTTCTTTCAGTTTACTCATGTCAGCAGGATGTTTGGAAGCACATGGCTGAATGACAAAAACCTCATCGAACCATGTCAGCCCTTTATTATGTAATGCTGCCATTCTGTGGAACTGCAGTGCAGGGTTTAGATCCCGGATCTGGGTGCCTAAGTCAAAGTTGTGCTCTAGGACATCATTCATGAGCTTGTGTTTCGTTCCACACAATCTTTTAGCAAAGTGAACCACTTCAATCATAGCACCACGTGTGAAAAGACGGGGGTCAAGTTTGTTTTTTGGTTTGTCATTGTCCACACACAGGCTTATACCTATCTTCTTGCAGAGTGGGTAATTGCTCATTATCGTTTCCTCTGCTGCTTGATAAGCAGAGGACAGATCCTTTGCAGACTTCTGTACTGAGCAGTTTGCCTCTGCAGAGATTGTGTCAGTTGTGGAATGTGGACGAGGATAAAGCAGATGGTCAGGGTCAGATTCATCCTGACGAAGCTTCGAATTTCTGTCTTGATGACATTTGGGACAGTATTTAGTTTTTGGATAAGAGGAGTGCTCTATGCTTTTTGAGTCAGGGAGGTCAAAAGTCATTTTCAGAAGTCTAGATTTTCTGTTTTTTAACCTCAGAGTTCTGTATTTGTCGAGAACTTGCTGAGCAAAGACCGTGCGACAGAGCTCATTCTTCAAATTCAGAGGAAAATTGTACTCCAGTATCTCTGTAATAAAATACTTCTGGGCTGCATGCAGAGCTGTAGCAAAAGTGTTAACTTCAACCATGATGCCATTGGTCAGTAATTTTGGATGAAGTCTTTGTTTAACTCCAGAGCCAACACTGAAATCAAGGCCTAATTTCTTGCATCTGGAATAAGAATAAAAAAGGCAATGTTCTCCGTGAGGCAGTGAGAGGATTTGTTGAATTTGATTAGTCCGCAATTTCCACATCCATAAATCAAGGTCATCTTCATAATTATCGTCAGTGGAACTCTCTACATTTTGGGCTCTGACTGGAGCCTGGGAAGAGCCAGTACTATGTGTATCTAAATTTGTGTTTCTCTGACAACCCATTGCCATGGCTGAGAAATCCTTCATTGTGCGCTTTATTTTCTTGGAGGCAGTTATACAAGTTGACAGATTTTTTTGCTCCATTATGATAGGAATTTGGGTGAGAATGGTTTTAGAAAGGTCAGAATCTTTATTTTGCCAATCAAGATCAAAGTTGTGTCTGAGGATATCCAGACAAATCTGATCAAATGTTCCACACAACTTTTCTGCAAAGTTTGTCACTTCAGTCATTGCTCCATTGGTCAGTTTGTTGATCTCAAGTTTTTTATTTTCTTGACTGGAGATGAAATTGAGCTTCAGACCAATGTCGTTGCAAAATGGATAGAGGTCGACTTTGTGTTCTTTAGTTTCAGCATGTGGATCAGAAGAACATGTGGGAGCAACATCACACTCTGTAGTCCTAGACATGCTGCTAATTTCAGGTTTGACACTGCCCATGCTCTGACTGACCATGTTAATTGATGACACAAGTTCAAAAACCTCTTTTGAAAGTTTGACTGCATCTTCACTACTTTCAAGCCATCTGACTTTATTCATAAGTTCAGATGCAAAACCTTTCCTCTGGTCTTCGCTCCACTGGCCAAAGTCAAAGTTATACTCCAGGATCTCCAAAATAAAATCCTGCTGGGATGAATTTATTGCTATAGCAAACTTAGCAACTTCAAGCAAAACAGACGTCGTCAAGGAGTTAACACTCAAGTTTTGCTTTGGGCCAAATCCAACATTGAACTCTAGGCCAAATGACTTGGACTTTGCAAATGCTTTGTCTAATGAGTAGAGGATTTGTTGTACACGGTTTGAACGCAACTTCCACATGCCGCTCTCTGTTTCCATTTCCTCTTCCTTCATGTAACATTGGTATGGCACATGTCTCAGGATCTCTTTCTTCTTTTTACCGCCACAAAATCTCCTTCCATTAAACGGACTTGATGTTAAGTTAAACTTAGAGTTAACAACTGGTAAAGTGGAACAACCATCAGTGGTGGCGGTGAGGAGAGGTTTACATGCACCTGAACAGCTTGATTCTGACTCACGGTGGCTGTCAAGACTTATTAGGTTTTGAATGTCATCTCTTTTTTCACCACTGCCTGAATCTGTAACTTTGTCTGGGTGTAAAGGACACATGTAGTTGTGGTCACCCTCCACTGTTTGACAGAGACACAAATCAGCGTGATGAGACGACGTTTTTGTCTCTTCCTGTTCAACCTCTTCTTTCCTGCGCCGTTTGGTGACATTTTTTCTTGTTGCTAAAAGAGCTCTTTTTTCAAGTTTACTTTTTAAATCGGACCGCCTTCGTTTGCTAACTTCTTTAAACGGATATAGTGGAACTCCGACAGTGGACAGAGCAGATCCTTTTTTCTGAAATGAAAATGGCTCGCATTGAAACTCTGAATTGACTTTGGACCCAGTGGTAAAAAGTTCCTTCCTCCTTTTCAGCAGTTGGATTATCCTGAACCAAATTTGTTTTTTTTCCTGTTGACTTTTAAGAGGAAGTTCAAAATTATGCTTCAACACACCAAGAATTATTGGTCTGCAGGATCCCATCAGTACGTTGGCGAAGTGCAGTAGTTCTAACATCACGCCCTTTGTCAATAATCCTGGATCTAAACTTTGTTTTGATTTAACATCAAGACTCAGACCAATTTCTGCGCAACAAGGGAACAAGACGGGAGGACCATTCTCCTTCAGTTGCTCTGGAGGAGATTTGTCAACATCATCACTGTCATCAGCATGTGGTCCATCCATGTCTTCTGTCTTTACATAGTCTTTAGAGGGCACTTCTGAACACTTCAATTTGTCTTCATGTTCACCTTCATCCCAATCCTCCAGGAAACAGTCAGTCTCATTTTCTGTAGATGCCATGTTGAGCCCATCCTTGTCTTTGCTGGTACATTCTGACTCAAGTGACGTGTCAAAGAGAGGAAAAACTTCATGTTTGTCTTTCAGAGGTTTGTGGATCAGGTTCCTGACTTTGTGTGGAATTTGAGAAGTAAACTCAATTCGTTGTTGCTCATTTTTCAAATGAAGGTCAAAATTGTTCTCCAGAATATTTGTAATAAAATGCCATTTACTTTTGGTAACTGTTTCAGCGAAGTCACAGACCTCCAGTATGACACCATTAGTCACTGAATGTAAATCCATCTTTTTCCGTGAGTTGGACCCAACATTAAAATCTAGTCCAATTTTGTTGCTGTAATGGAATGGTTCTGGATTTTTTGAATACTTCTTTGCATGCATAATGCGCCACTGCCATACTCTGTTGGCGTCCATCTTTTTTATTGCTCTTCAGTCCGCAGGTGTCCCTGTTGTCCAACCTTACTGACCTTCTGACTTCCTTTCCTGTATGTAGTTAAGTGAGGAAATTTATGAATGATACGCACTTACATCTCCACCACAGGTCATAAACAATCACATTTATCACACAAATATATCACATAATTTATAGTTATGTGGTCTGTGAGGGATTGTCTCTTTCTTAATTTCATTTTAAACCCTTTTTTATTATTTTCTTGACTCATGAATTAGTTAGTGATTCAAACAGAGTAGATACACCAATAAAGAAAACTAGTTCTGCATATTATGAACTACTCCCATCCTCATTTCTCATGTGCAAGATATGACAATTGTTACTGGACCAAAATGCTAAATTGAAGGTGATAAGCGTTTTTAATAGCAAGCTGCCTCAATGTGGATTCAGTGGATTCTAGAGGATGAGAATTTCCTTGTCAACGTGTATTCCCTCTTACCTGAAGCTGAACCTAACCTTACCCTAACAATGCGCAGAATGTGAGACTAACTTACCTTTACTAATTGTCTTATTGAAGCCTTGAAATGTAATCTCAAAGACTGAGCCAAATTAAGACTGTTGAGCTTGCTTACATACCTTGGAAAATGTGATGATCTTAGCTGCGACTTGCTCCAACATCTCAGGGTGACACTTTATATTGGCATCTTCATTAGCCACCTGTAGTCACTGATGGGATTGTACTAGTTCAGTGTAGCCCTGAATAGAACACAGGTTAAGATATATGTCAAATTATACATGTATTGTTTTCAAAGCAGAAAAAAAGACTGCAGACTGAGAAAAGCAATGGCGCTGTTCATGGCTGTTTTGTAAACTGTGTATGTGTGTGTTTGGGTGGGGGCTGCTTTGGTACATATCTGTTGAATAGCACAGACAAAACAAGGGTGTTTAAGTTTAACAGTGTTGACAAAGCTGTGCCCACACGACGACTGAGGGCTTAGAGAGTTTAGATATGAACATAGGCAAGCTATGCAATGGCTGAGGAAAAAGAGAAACCAGACAGTTTGAACATACGGATGCTGCTTGATGGATGAACACGTCAAGACTGAGGAAAATAATATATTATGCAAGCTAACATAACACAGAGAATGGGTAAATGGCTTGATGATCCTTGAAACGCCCATTACAGGCCAGCTAAGAGTGTGGACCATGAAGATCAGAATAGGACAATTGAAAGACTACATTACAATTGCCTACGCAGCATGGTACCACTGAGGAACAACAGGCTTCCAGCCTCGGGGGGGCAGTATTGAACTCATTATGGCTTAAGGCACCACTGGGATGCAGACAACATGCAACCAGGCATGCAACACTAGAAAACATACTGGAGTCACCCACGCTGATGTGAAAAAAATATCCAGAGTGTTATCGGGGGTGCGGGGGGGGGTTATGTTTTTCAAGAGGAAAGACTCAGTATACAAAAACAAGTTGGTGGCATAGCAAATGGAATTCCCAGCATTTTCCCTGTGACTTTCTGAAACATTTCCCTCTAAGTGAATGAAGTAGTCTTGAAATATGTTACAAAACAGCTTAATAATTAAAAAGCACATTAAAACACACAATTTGGTCGTCACCGTCGGGAGTTGCCGAACACGAACAAAACCATTAAAAACACTGGCAGTAATAACGCCACCCTTTAAATTCACACTGTCCCCCTTTCCCCCTTCAAGCACTTAGTCCACACATGAAGCTAACAAAAGTTTAACACACGCTGTAACAAAGTGACGTCGTTCTCCTTCGTTGTAGCATGTCGGCTAACTTAGAAAACAGCACGAAACCAGCACTGGTATTACTCTCTGTAGAGTCGGGTCTTGCAACTTGAACACCCCCACCCCTCTCTGGGGTAACTACTACAGTTCAAAGAGGGGCTCATTCTCTGCCTTGGTCGAAATAGGATGGAAAAAAAGACGGACGTAAACTTACCTAACAATGCACAGCTGTTTGGTTTCTCTTGCAATCGCCATGTGCGCTTAAATTATTAAATTACAGCGTGTTGACATTAAACTGCGACCGAAACCTGCGGACTGCGCCAAACGATAACAGAGTTGTAGACGGAAGCAGAGTAACCAGGGAGCCCAACAGGAAGTGAAGAGAGTGAAGCGCGGGGATTTCAAAACAAAAGCGATGTAGAGGCGAAGCGTCAAAGTCCGTGTTGTCTCCCAGTCATCAATCACACAGCCAGTCCACCTTATCATTTCATAAGCACCCTTTCCCTCACAATTACAGTTTACAATCGCACACCTGCCGGTATCCTCAAAAACAAACTATGTGAGTTTCATGGTCGGCAAACTGGCTTAAGTCTAACCTCGGATCACGCTTTATTCTGAAAAGTTTGATAGGAAGTTATTAATGTTGTTTATTTTCTGCAAGCTGGGTAAAGTACTCTTCTATGATGAAAAACATGTTTAATGTTCATAATGAACAATTAATCTTTGTGCCATAGATGAAACTGTTTTCAAAATTACAGCAATGAATCATGATCAACTTCAGTTTCCACTCATCTTCAGAGCTAAATATCTTATTATATACCAGTGTGTAAACAGCTCATTATTCCTTTAATTGCTCATAGTGAATATTTAAATGTTTATTAAAAGTAATGAATCTAAGACACAGAATAAAGGAGATACTCTGAAATGCTTTATATAAAACACTGTAAAATGACAATTAAACATACAATAGTCTATCAAAACACAATACAATACACTTTCCTTTTCATGGCACCTTGTGCAGTGTATTCAAATTATTTTGAAACTAAATCAGAAAAACATAAAATATGCAACATAGAGAAAAAGAAGAAAAAAATCTATATACATATTTGTAGTATAGCAGTCAAGTGATATGATACATTCTCTAACAGAACAGTTTTCAGAAAAATACAGCTAACACCACTATTCATTGCATTCATTGTAAGAGACCTCACATGTGTGAATCATCAGTTAGATCATAATGATAACATTCCCATTTGATGTTTACTTAATTCTGTTTTTGAACTCATCATAATGATCAGACACAACTGGCATGATTTCTTGCTCCATTTTAACTGATGTACTGTCAGTGTCTTGATGTGTGGTTATCTTGAAAAATTCCTGGGATTCTACAGATTCAACAAGGATTTCATACTTCAAATCCTCAATGTTTGGACATACAGCTGGAACACCATATCCTTCAGATACTTGTGCTCCGGCCTGACTGTAATACTGGACCTCCTCTGTTTCTGATTCTATTTTTATGTTGCTTTCAGATGGTGGACATATGGTTAACAAATTACAACCAAGGGATCCCATAGGTTCACTTATTTCCTCAGTGACTGGTTCAGATTTAACAGCAACATAGTATGAATCATCTTCATCCTCTTTGATCTGTATGTTTTCTAGGAGAGGACCGTCACAAACACTTCTCCCTGGACTCCTGGTCATCTGCATCATTGTCCCAGGATGTTTTGGGGATGCTGTGCTTCTACCCATCCACAGTTCCTTGTACATGTTGACATCAAGAAAATCAGCATGGCTGACAGGTGAATGGGATCTCAATGGCTGAACAGCAGTTTTTTTCTGATGAGATTTACGAGTTTTCTGACTCCGTCTCTCTTGTACTGATATGCGTGACGCTTTCCGCTCAAACACAAATGGTAGTTTGAATACCTCATTTGCTCTCTGCAAATTATACCGGTAGTTTTTGGCTAGAACTTTGACTTCAGATAAGGTGGCAATAGAAAATTCCCAACGTCTGTAATTCTGTGAGCTTATATCAAAGTTATAGTCAAGGATGTCATACAGAGTGCCTGGGTAATAGTGTTTTGTTTTCCTTATCAAAAATTTATAAATCTCCATCACTACAGCTGTGGTCAGTAGCTTTAAGTCAAGTTTCTCCTTTTGTCCTGATTTTGATGTCACATCTAGGTCCAGACCTATCTTTGAGCAGAGTGGAAACAATTCTGCACTGATCAGCTTAGGTGTCCTTACTTTGACAGCACCACTAAGATCAGTCAACATGGCGGCTTCTTCCTTCTTTGTTAGCAATGCCAGCTTTCTTTTTTCAGTTGTTTCCTTCCTTTCATTTTTCTGCACGGCAGACTCCTCTTTCCATTTATCTCTATGGCCTCTTTTAGGACATGCCTGAATAACAAAAATGTCATTGAACCATGTTGGGCCATTGTTAAGAAGTACCATTTTGTGCAACAGCATCACAGGATTCCAATCTTGGCCCTGAAGGTCAATGTTAAAGTTGTGTTCAAGAACATCCCTCATGAGCTGATTTTTTCTTCCACACAATTTTTTGGTGAAGTGAAACACTTCATGTACAACCCCTCGTGTCAATACAAGCAGGTCAAGTTTACGTTTTGGTTTGTGTTTGACCACACACAGGCTTAGACCTATTTTCTTGCAGAGTGGGTAACTGTTCATTATCTTTTCTTCTGCTGCTTGGAAAGCAAAGGTCAGATCCTTTGTCGGCTTCTGTGCAGAGCAGTTTGCTTCAGCAAAGACTGTGTCAGTCATGGAATGTGGATGATGAAGTTCATTCACAGGATCAGATGGATCCTGAAAAAGTTTAGAATTTCTGTCTTGATAACATTTGGGGCAATATTTACCTTTTGGATAAGTAGATTGATCTATAGAGCCTGTGTCAGGGAGCTCAAAAGGCATGTTCAGGTAACTAAACTTTTTGGAGCTTTGAACAACAACTTTGACTTTGTCATACATATGCCGAGTAAAGACACTGTGACAGACCTCATTGTTCAAATTCAGATCAAAATTGTACTCAAGTATCTCTGTTATGAACTCTTTGTGGGATGATTGAAGTGCTTCACCAAGAGTGTTGAGTTCAAGCATGATCCCATTTGTCAGAAATTTAGATGGATCAAACTTTTGTTTTATTCCAGATCCCACATTGTAATCAATGCCTAATTTCTTGCATCTGGAATAAGAATAAAATGGACAATGTTCTCCATGAGGGAATGTGAGGATTTGCTGAATTTGTGTTTCCCGCAATGTCCACAGCAATAAATTTGGCTCATTGTCTTGTTCAATGTCAGTGGAACTCCCTAAATTTGGGGAATTGATTGGAGCCTGGGAACAGCCAGTACTGCATGTATCTAAATTTGAGCTGTTCTGGCAATCTTTCTTCATTGCTGGCAGATCTCTAATAGTGTCCTTTATTTCCTTGGAGCCTGTTGGATTTAATAGATTATGTACATCTAAATCTGGGTTTTTCTGACAGCCCATTGCCATGGCTGAGACATCGGCCGTTGGGTACTTTTTCATAAAAGTTGCTAGACGGCTTTGGTCCATTAAAACGGGAATTTGTGCAAGAATAGTTGTGGCAAGGTCAAAATCTCCATTTGGCTGATCAAGATCAAAGTTGTGTCTGAGGATATCCAGACAAATCTGATCAAATGTTCCACACAACTTTTCTGCAAAGTTTGTCACTTCAGTCATTGCTCCATTGGTCAATTTGTTGATCTCAAGTTTCTTATTT
>OMNW01013977.1:12924-29538 GCA_900303245.1 Selene dorsalis
TCACTGGAGACATTTCTTTCTTTCTTTCTTTCTTTCTTTCTTTCTTTCTTTCTTTCTTTCTTTCTTTCTTTCTTTCTTTCTTTCTTTCTTTCTTTCTTTCTTTCTTTCTTTCTTTCTTTCTTTCTTTCTTTCTTTCTTTCTTTCTTTCTTTCTTTCACCTGAACTATTTACATGACCAATTATGACAGGCTTATCTGCCTTGTTATCAATATGGTCAGTACTTGTCTAAGTGAATGAAGAGCTGACTAAGTGAGTGACTGACTGGTAGAACTGGTGGTTGTTGTCCTGACTATGAACTAAACAGGAGGAAACACAGGGATTAAAACCATGAAAAACAAACAGAAAAGTGAAGAGAGAGAGAGAGAGAGAGAGGGAGGAAAGAAGGATTACAGATAAATAAATGCATGAACAGATCAACAAAGAGAGCAGTGACAGGTCTTATCATCCTTCTCACTTGCTCTGCGTGTGTGTGCGTGTCCGAGGCCCTTGCCGTCTGCGTTATCTCGCAAGGAGACTCATTAACATAGAAATGACTTCAGGAAGAGAAGTACAGCATTTCACCTCTGGTGAGAGACAGGAGGGAAGCTGGAGGAATGAAGGAGGTGGAGCGATGGCACAGGAGGAGAGGAGAGGCAGAAAAAGAGGGGAAGGAAAGGTGAGAGAGACTGTGATGGGAGAGAGAGAGTGGAGGAGCGTTGCGATAAGGAAGGGAAGGATGAGTGGGAAAGTCAGAGGGTAGAAGCAGTGATGGAAGCAACAAATGAGAAAAGAACAGAGAGGGAGAGAGAGTAAGGATGATAGAGGGATGGATGGGGATGTGGAGTGATGGAAGAAAGGAGTGTCAGTCTGGAATCACCCAATGACCAGGTGACAAACTTATTTACTCTGGCTTGTGTTGCCACATGATGAACAACAACACACACACACACACAGAAGCTGGTACTGAACCTCTTTGCCTGTAGGTGGCAGAAGTACTAAAACTGCAGTGGCTGTGTTTTTTCTTGCCTGTAGATGGTGCATGTCACCATGTTGTTATTGCTGCTGTTGCATTTCTTGTCAATACGTTGACACACATCCGTGTGTCTCTCGGCAGCATCATGGCTGTCACACTCGTCTCTTTCTCTCTCTCTCTCTGACAGGAGGCATAGTGGAAGCTGCTGACAGCAACTTTTCAGAAAGATACAGCATTAACGTCAATGAAAACTCTGATTACCATTTGGCTTATGGCCCTGGTGTTGCTAGGCAGCAGGAGAAGAGAGGGGTCAAAGATCCCTGTAGAAAAACAGTATTATGGGAGATGCAGTTTCAAATCGTTAGTGTCTTTTGCCCTCTCCTCTCCTCTCCTCTCCTCTCCTCTCTCACTCATTGCCAGTACAACAGGAAGATGAAGAAAGGAAGATGGGGGTGGTTCTTGAAGAGAGGAGGAGGGCTGCAGGGTTTCTGCTCAGTGAGCTGGAACCTTCTCATGGCTCTGGACAGTGCTCAGAGACCAGGAGGAGGGGATGAGGAAGAGGAGGAGGAGGAGGAGGAGGCAGAGGGCAGGCAAGACAAGAGGAAGGAGTTAGAAAATGAAAATGAAAACCACAGAGAAATTATAGAGTGAAAGATAAACTGTTTGGGGGAAGAAAGAGTGAGGGGAAGTGCAAATTGACTGATGGCACAAATATAGTGCAAAGAGAATGGGTTGGATGGATGCACCCAATGACATGTGTAGCTAATGCTAAGAACTTGTGTATTCTGTGAGATATATAAATCAGTCCTGTATTAAAAACTTATTTCAGTTATGTCTTTTTCTGGTCTATTCTTTGGGTGCATTTCTTTGCCTGTGTGCATTATGGGTGTGTATGTGTGTGCGTCTCTGTTTCTGTTTGTTTCTAATATTTGTGTGCACTTCACCAGATGGAAATGACTCCAGGGCAGAGAGAGGACATATGGTGATGTGGCACGACTCTGGCATGTTGCTAATATGTCAAAACTGTGATTTATGACTTCGATATTCACAGACGCAGCCGCAGGATTTGGTCTACAAAGAAGTGTGTGTGTGTGTGGGTGTGTGTGTATTTGTTGGAGGGTAGTTGAGTTTTGTGTCATTTGACAACAGCAAACAGATTATTTCTGGCTGGGATTAAATTCCAAAATGAAAATTTGGGGAAGTTTTGTTGATGTTTGAGCTTCTGTTGGTGGATCTCTCTCTGCTGCTGTGGTTAGCTCTGCTCATGCTAGCTGCCCACTTGTTTACTGTGTGTTTATTCGGCTGTTGTTGGAAAAGCAGACAAATGAAGATGGATGGAGTGCGGACGTGATCTGTGTTCACTGTCAAACACTGAAGTTAATGATGTGTGTTTGTGCAGCTGTAAAGTGTAGGAAAGGACAACCTGCTGAGGTCAGCGATCATGTGTAGGTGTCTCTTATATGGATTTGTAATGAAAACATAATGTGTGTGTGTGTGTGTGTGTGTTTGATTGACAGTGGGGTTGATTGATTAAGAGGGGGAGAAAGGGGAGACACAAAGAAAGAGATGTATCTTAATTGTGAAGGTCTGATGGTGTGAAAGTGTGTCTAATATGTTTGCCTAATGAAAATGTGTGTAGGGCTGAGATGGAGAGAGACACAGGGAGGGAGGGAGAGAGAGAGAGAGAGAGTGAGCAAGAAAGAAAGATGGTGTGAAATAAATCCAATAAGCTTCTCCGTCATGCTCCCCTCTTGAGCGTTTTTAAGATCCACTGAATGAAATAAATAAGAGATTCTTTTTCTTTTGTCAGCTTCTCTTTTTCATCTCTATCTCCAGTGTGCTGCAGTGCCCTGCTGTCATTCATTTCAGCCCCACTTCTTCCCTTCAGCCCCCCCATCTCCTAGCATCTGTGCTAGCTGGTTTAGCAGATAATCAGTGTGATGCCCCTCAAACATGGTAGCCACTGATAAGACACCTAACTAACTGTTTGTTAAAGCCCACCCCTGGACAGCACTTATCCATTGCTGGTCTAGCAGCTGGAACCAGGCACAACAGGCCTGTAAAGGTTTGGTTTTCGCCACATGACGACATGGTGTGGACTGTGCTTTATTTTGTAAGCCATTCAAAAACACATTTGACTCTTATCCTGAGATTTGTGACATGGAGCTTTAGCCTTTGACCTTTAGCACAGTGTAATGTGTCAGGTCTATATTTAAGATACTCTCCCTTTATTTTACAGGGCTCTTGTTCATAAAATGAAACTGCTGGAAGCATTAAAAAAAAAAACAGTTTTCAACACATAACTCCATCTGCCAGCAGCAGCTTTTAGTTCACACAGAACCACCTGGTTGTGAATCTTCACCAGCGAGTTAAGTTGCATTTTATATCCATGTCTGTCGGGCTGATGTATGTCAAGAATTTAAGAAAAGAAAAGGTAGTAAGAGTATTATTTTTCTGATTAATCACTGTAAACTACATGTGTTACTATGGGATGCTTGACATGCATATAAACAGTAAAAGAGCTGGGATTAGTTGGGGGTCAACTGCCACTGAGCATTATGTGGCTAGTAGCTGTTTTATATTATATTAATCCAAAAACTGAACCTAAAACTGTCTCTAACAGTCAGAAGAAAATTGAGATTCTGCTTGAGCTAAACCCCTACTTTCACAAATCAAACTTAGACTCCAAGTACAATGAATATAACTAATGAACGTTTTGCAGTTTTGAGGAGGAGCTTCAATAGTGATCGAAAAATAAAAGTTATTCTCACAGCAGGATATGAGGAGAAAAGGTAGATGATGCCCAGGCATATTCATTTTGTAGACAATACACACACACACATAAGCCTCTGAGCAGTATGCAGTGTGTGTGTGTGTGTGTGTGTGTGTCTGTGTGTGACTTCTGTTTATTTAGAAAATGTCATTGTCTTCAGGGAAGATAACTGTTTGGCAGGACAGCACATAATGTTTGTATTTGCACAGTTATCTGTGTCCTCACATGGAATGAATGTGTGTCATTGTGTTTCAGTGCAGTACTGCTGTTTATGTCTATGCCAAGCGTGCAGGCCAGGGAGCACAGCAGTGTATTAGCAACCTGCTGTGTTCCTATCACTTCTCCATCTCCTGTTTCTTCTTCTTTTCCTCTCATATGTCTTTCTCTTTCTTTTTCCACCCTCATATTTGGTTTAAGTTTCATCTCGCTCCCTCTTTTCCTCCGACACATCGTGTGCTCTCTATGGCAGAAGATCATATTATTGCTGCCATTATGAAGAGTCTGATTATTATTGTTATGATCACAGAGGCAAATGAAGCCAAGCATGCCCATGTGGGTTGGACACATAGAGGTGTGAGTGTGAATGTGAAACATAAAAGTGAGGGTGACCTGCCAATTGAAAAGGATGAATAATAATAAAGATTTACGCTGCATTGACAGTCAAATTTGTCCAATATAGCACATCATTAACAGCTACCACATTAATCTGTTCCTGCACGTTGCACACACAGATTTACTGTGTCTAATAAACAGACTGTACCTGCTAATTCTGTGACACAGAACTGTCCTGAAAAATGTCTCCTTGTCCCAAAACATTTTCTTTTTATATTGTTAGTTGGCTTGAAAATAAAGAATGGAATGGGAGTTGGTGAACTTAGCTTTGTGACTGGAGTTTTACACACCGATAGATTTAATTAAAATGTACAGTTTTACACAAACTAAATTACTATGACAACTACTGCCAGATGTATAGAGCTGGTTGGGTTGGTGTTATCATTTTCATTTCACTCCAAATTGCTTGAATATTGTATATATAATATCAGTGAACACTAGTATCTTTGCCCCCAAATGACTAATTAGAAAAAATCCTAAGTGTATTAAGTTTGGAGAAGTATGTGTTCTTTGGAACATATCAATATTGATTATAAATATTCAGCACAACAAAAATACCAACATCCACATTCATGAGTTTAAGGAGCATTTGAATGGAAGTGAGTCAATAAATGATGGTTCAACATGATTTTTTATTCTACAGTTGAAAACATCACAATACACATTTTCTTATTGGTAAACTATCTCACAAAAAGCATTCTTACTCGTCTTCGTGCAGCGTTTCCACTGATCTCTGCAGGTAAAAACTGTAAAGTATCTTCTGATTATTGTTAAACTACAGGTTGTTTCACACGTAAGCCTGGCTGAATTCAAAGCTGACATAGATTCAAGGCAGCCAACAAATGTTCAGTTGTATTACAGTAATAGAGTATCAGATTTCAAATTTAGTGTCAGGTAGAATGATAAAGGAACGACTAGACATAACAGGAAGTAAATAAAAACAAGCAGGCGGAAAAATGATCTTTAATAAAGGACAGAATGGACAAAATAAACAGGGGAAGAAAGAAGAGAAAAGACAAAAAGGCTATTGAGCTGGGATAAAGGTCAAGAGGAAAGAAAATGAGGAAAGACATAGAGAATGGGGAAGGTGAGTGGGAGAAGAGAAAGGAGAGGGAAAGGTCAGTAAAAAAAAATGACAGAAGGAAAGGTGAGGACAAAGAAAAGGTTGGACAGAAAGAAAAGAAGAGAGGACACTGTTAAAGAGTTGGTCCACTTAATACGTTCCACCCTGCAGAACCTATAAAACGTATGAATGGTGGCAAGTTCAACAGGTACTTTTCGATCATTATAGTTTCTATTGCATCTCACATATACATATATATATATATATACTTTTACCCATAAACATATTGATTTATCTGAGTATAAATGTAACTATGGAAATGGAAGACTTACCCCTATAGACTTGAAAAATATTTATATTTGTACAAATGAAGCGGAACATGGCCCCTGTATAATATTTCATAAATGAGTAACAACATGACATGACATACTTTTATCATAAACCCTAACAATGTCTACTGAAGTAATTATCACATACCAGTCCACCGATCAACACTTAATATAGGATAAATCCATATCATATGGAACGAGATATGAAAGAGAGATCATCACATGCATGCATAGTATAATTCCTTATAGTCCTGATCTGGAATTTAAACACCAAACATAACCATATCTACTGGCTCATGATCATTTTGCCGGGTTCTTATAACACTGAGAACGAAAGGGGGAAAAAAGAACTACTTTGTATGTACGTTGCTGTTGTGTGTGTTGTGTATCACTCTTCGTTTCATATGCCGTTTGGTCAGGTGTGCAGTGCTGCTTGAAAGTTTTTGTACCCTCCAAACATGGTGCCTGTGGTTGTGGCCAAATAATTAAATTTTGGACTCATTTGTCCAGAGAATGGATGTCCAGAAGGCCTCTGGTTTGTCCACGTGATCTCTGGCAAAGTTTAAACGGACAACTTTGTTCTTTCTTGAGAGCAGAGGCTTCCTTCCAGCAACTCTCCCAACACTCTGATTCCATGTTTCACGTAGTCTGCCGGCTACACACACACAGTTCCCTCAAAACAAGGACATGGAATTGATAAACATAAACCTGACATTTCATATATAAAAACTGGTGATGATAAAATAAGAAAATCATGGTGAAACAACAGAAACATCTAAACTACTGAAGTGGTTCACAAACTTCCAAGCAGCACTGTGTGTACTGTAGAGGCTGTCAGCTGTCAGAATAGAGGCGTTTCTTCTAAGATTTAAAGAAAGACTTATAATAAATTGCACAGAACTTAGCATATTGTAAATTGAGTACATGCATGTACAGTTATACACTCATTCGTTCAGTCTCTTTCTCCCACGCCCACACACACACAGGTTGACACAGCTGTCGAGTGCTATTAAATGCTTCAGGGTTCTACGATTCCCAACAGCAGATGTCAAGAGTAGGCGTGACTAACATTAGGAGATATTTACACCCTTGACCTGAACATTATACATTTCTGTGCATGAGAAAGGCCAACACACCTTATGCTTTATATATTTTACATTCATTTTACATTATACAACATCTAAATGAAAAAGAAAGAACAGGACTGGAGAGTCAGATCCAGCTCAATGTCTGAAAAGTTGAAAGAGTTTTTCTCCGTTCTGTGTGTTTGTGTGGTTAATTGTAAATATGTACAGTATATGCATATGTGCTCCACACAGTATGCATGAGGGTACTGTTTGTGCAGATTAAAGAAGGGAAAAAAAAGCTCCAGGCCTGTGTAATGGACCTACAGTGTATGTCTTGTGTGCCTCCAGGAGCGAACGTTTCACAGTCATTGTCCGCCTTGTTATGCTTCACCTAATAATTCCAACCCTCAGTCATGGATTGGACTGTATTGCTGTGTGTGTGTGTGTGTGTGCGTGCATGAGTGCGTGCGTGCATGAGTGCGCGTGTGTATACAGTACATGGAGCTAGTTGGCATTATAGCCAATGTAATGTGGTTTGGAGCTGGAAGGCAGATTTGCTGAGTTTGAGCTGAATTTGAAATAATTGGCTTTATCCAATGAAGCCTTAAAAACCACACACACACACACACATGCACACACTATATGGACATTTGTCAGTGCGTACACATATGTTTATGCACATTAAGACAGCACTAGTACACACACACATATGGATTAGGGGAAGGACGTACAAAATAAAGAATAGAGAAAAGCAGCATTGCTGTTCTTATTATTGCCGTTAGTGAAATTGCTCACGTGGGGACAGGTCCTCATTCACTGTGTGCTCATCTGCATGTGTGTATGTATGCACGCTCCACTGGTGACTGCCGCATTGCCAACCCTGTGACACAACGTCACACTAGGCTCCCAGTGAGGCCTTGTCAAAAGTACGGATTAGAGCCAAAACAAAACAAAACAAAAATCAAAAGAGGACGGAGGAGGAGGGAGAAAAGAGAAGGCGAGAGGCAGAAGAAGAAAAAGGTTTGACAGGCTGTGAAGGTTGCTCATTAGGCATATTCCTCTGTGATGGCCCAGTGTGAGACGCTCAGTCTGAGAGTGTGTCAGCACTTCCGCAGTGCAACTCATGACAGTGTACAGGCTGGTTGAAACAGGCAACAATGGTCAAGACACACACATTGAAGTGGTTGGCAGTGCTCCCCATGCTGGTGCACGTTCAGCCTGCACACTCAGGTCTCTGCCTCCATCATAAGTGGCTGCTTGTATATATGGATATATTCCCATACAGTTTTACAATGTCATGGCAGTGATGAGATTGAATTATTTCAAACAGCTAATATCATGAAGGCTTACAAATAAAGCTTTTTTTCAATTCAGTAATTTAATCCACACATGATCTAATTATCTGTATTTTATTTTCTTCCCCTGTGTTCTTTATGTCCACTGGACCATGGACATAAAGATGGGGCGAGAACAAGACTGAAATTAGGAATCAAAATTTTGTGCCAAAACAGGACTTCCACATATTTAGACAATGGTCCTCTTAACATAATTTGCCAATAGCAGCCATTTCAATTACACCAGGCACCCCACACCCCAGGGGACTGAGAGTGCAGCTTGTTTCTATTCAGATTTGTTTTTGTTAAACATCCCATTGTTTCATTGCTTTTCTTGCAGGATTCTTGGAAATGACTGATTTGAATCACCATAAAAAATACAATTAGACTGGCTGAAACAGCAGACGTCTAACCCTGTCCCCCAGAAATAATGTTTGCTGTGTATACAACTAAACTGAGAGCAAATACAATTGTAGAAAATCTAATTGTTACTGGGATATGTTGTAAATTTACATATTTGGCTAGTTGAGAATGGGCTGATCCTGGGGTTAGGGTCAGGTTATGTTTAGGCACTTTGGTTAAGGTAAGGTTAAAGTTTGTGGTCTATTAACAAAAGCCAGTTCCCTCACCTTAACCAAAGAGTTGCTTACTCATCGACATCTCCTTGTGGACTCTGTGGATATTAATAAATATAGCGATTCATTCATTCATTCTCAAAAAAAACATAATGCAGTTTTCAGTTATGTTCCCTACAAATACATATTAACAACTTTCTAGGCGGCAGGGTTAGAATAAGAGTAATACTGAGAATGGTTTGAGGTTTTTTGTAGCTTTTCAGCAGGTCAGTGCTATAAACATATTATAGCATTGACCTTGTATTTCCCCATTAACCTATCATGATTGACAACTTTGACAGTTTTGAATCAATACTTCAAAATCTTTGGTATCCCGTGTTTTGTGCAAGTTAAATGTTGTGATACCTTCGTTGTGCTGAAGTATTGGACAAACCTCCATGTGATCTAAAAGGAATTTAGTGGACACACAAAATAATTGTAGTTTTAGTGCTAGTTTGTCCATCAGCAAGATCCAGCGTGTTAGTTTGCAGGAGCCACATATTCGGGGTTGGTGTAGGAGAAGCCGAGGAAGTCGTCCTGGTCCAAGTTCATGATGACGAGCTTGTCTGTTGGTGTCAGGTCCACAGGCATCTTGGTGAACTCCTTGTCGAAGTTGCAGGTGTCCCGACGGGTCCTCTGCAGGTGGAGTTTGGGGATTTTGAAGG
The DNA here is from genome assembly GCA_900303245.1 of Selene dorsalis. Classification (NCBI taxonomy): domain Eukaryota; kingdom Metazoa; phylum Chordata; class Actinopteri; order Carangiformes; family Carangidae; genus Selene; species Selene dorsalis. The sequence continues at coordinate 22,334 of OMNW01013977.1, forward strand.
ACGGAGGGTACGATGTGAGGATTTGAGGGAAATGATTGGAGAAGAATGGGATGGTTTGAGAGGAGGAGAAGAAAAAGCATTTCTGTTAGACACTTCATTGTTTACAGTCCACTGCACAGAAGTGCAAAGAAAGAAAATGAAAGTAGGAGAAGAGAAGAGCAAGTGGAAACTTAGATTTTATTTTGCTAAAACTTTTTTTTTTGTTACGTTTCATTACTCCTCACATGAATGCTAGGTCCCGACAGCTGAGGCCATTTCTTTACATCATCATAATTTTAGAGGTTTAACTGGACTTTTATAGCTGAACAGTGAGTTGTTTCCTTGTCCACTGTTCGCTACACAGCTACTGAAGACATCTTTTCACCCACAGAAGAAAAAAGGAATTTAAAAGAAACAAACACAAGCCTTCAATTGTCAGTCTTTGCTGCGATGGTCTCTTTGTACAAGTTTCAGACTTCATGTGATAATGATTTGTTAGTGTTAACATTAACAGCAAATCAGGGAAGGATAAAAATAGACATGAAAATATAAATGAGGACGAAGAAACAGGAAGAGAGAATAGTATCAGAGTACCAGTAATGAGGACAGTAAGTAAGGGAAGCGCAAGAGGGGTCAACACTACAGCAGAGGGACTAGAGAAAGATGCTCAGTGACATAGGCCTACTGTAAACCATGAGAGGAAAGAAACAGACATGAGGGACTGGAGTACAGGAAAACAGCAACTGTGTGTGTGTGTGTGTTCCAGGTATTACTCACGTTGTAGGGACTTCAGTCTGTTTATACAGGCACATTATGGGAACATGCTTCCTTATGAGGACAAACCCAACTCACTGTACCATGAATCATTAAATTTTAAGGTGATCTAAAGGTCATGTTTATGTTAAGGTTAGACCATGTCTCCAGGAAATTAATGTAATGTAAGTCAGTGTAATGTCCTCTTAAGTCACGGACACAGTTGTATGTGTTTGTGTGTATGCGTGTGCATACAACTGTGTGTGTGTGTGTTGTGCTGTGTAGTGGAGGGTTTCTCTGGGGAAGGGCATTGTTAATGCACTGCTTGGCTCAGTTGGTGTATGGATAGAGGAGAGGAAAGAGCAAACGGTGTTAAAGATGGAGGAGTGTATGTTCGCAAGTGGGGGAGGGGCAAGTTAGATGTGGTAAAAGGGAGCGGCAGACATTGTATTAACACACAGAGACACACACACACACACACACACACTCCGAGGGGATTGGTTTCTTATTGGGTACCTATGCAGCTATTTGCACGCACACTGTGACTGTGTGGCTCTGTGTAGAAGAGTAAATACCAAAGGGAGGATGGTATTCAGACACACACACACACACACAAACAAACACGTGTGGCCGTAGAACTGTATGCCATTCATGGCCTGTAGGATGTCCTCCAAAGAAGGAGGGTGAGGAGTCGCAGAGAGAGCGCGTGTGTGTTGTATTTTTGCTAAACCTTGGAGCAGGACTGTTTCGGGCCATTCATACGCATAATCTCCAGGACACACACACACGTTTGAAAGAGCAAATACAGCCCTGTTTGTTTACTTTAAGATGCACCAAAACAGGTGCTATATCAAAAACTTAAGAGGAGAGGGTATTAATGAAGACGATTGTTTAAGAAATACTTTCCGATGTTAATTTCCCATAGTCTGCTCTGTCACCTGCTCTGCACTCATTGCTCTCACTCTATTTTAAGGACTGTGTCCTGATTTGTAAAGTCACTGCAACACATATAACATAAATAATCTGCTCACTCTAGAGAACTATAGACTTTCTATCAGTGAACTTACTAATCAACATGATTTTACATAATCGATTTCTCACATTGAGAATCTGAACAAGTGAATGAAGTAGAGTGGAGTTAATGTAGTACACTGTGGAATAAACTGGGAGTGATAATGCAGCAGGCAGCTGTGCTCTGGGTTTTGGAGTTATTGTTTTAAATGGACAAAGAAAGATTAATGTTTAATTTTACAGCATTTGGCAAACTTGTAGAAAGTTAGAAAACATGTTTTTAATGCAAACAGTCATTAAATGTCGGATAGAAGTTTAGGAGCAGGGAGATAGAATATAACCATACTCACCATATTGGCTTATATTGGCATTAAAATTGATAAGACCCGATTAGACGGATCGTTGGTCAATCTGCTGAGTAGAGGTACTACGGTGGCTAGACTGATAGATGGATAGATGTCCAGGGACAGTAGTAAATGAATAGAATAGAAGCCGGCCACATCAATATTCACGTCACTAAGCAGGCAGCAGCCACAGAGAAATACACACAAGGGGCAATCTCAGAAAATCCACAACCATAAATATTTGATGTAGAAAGACAATGAGGGAAGCCAGAGATTTACCAAAAACATTGACAAAGTCAAGAGTCTGAGCATCTTAACACCATGGACATCTGGAGAACACACATAGCTGAAGCCACAGTCCAACTCACAGCACAAGGAAGAGGAAGAAAAGAGAAGCAGCGAGATTAAAGAAGAGCAGAATCTGGCATAGTGGACATTGATTATATTTTCAGTCCAACACGTCTGATGGTAGTTGGTCGATTGTGAGTTTGTACATCACAAGAATTTCTGTTTCGTTTACTTGACCCGAGCAAGGGGGAAGGAGGCGGGGTTAGAAACACCAGCGAGAGAGACAGTGAGGGACAGAAGAGCTTTAAAGATCACAGAAACCACAAACAAATGTCGCATCTCCTACCTTCTGCCAACTCTGCCTGGGCCTGAGAGGAGCTCCCTCCATCCACAGGTACACACCTGCCACAGCTGGCCCACATCCACCTCACGTTCTGGGCATGAAATCCGCTAGAGTGCCTCCTCTCAAGAGAGGCCTGCACCCCTCGGCTGCTACAACACTCATGTGGATGTGGTGTCATTCACTTTTCACATCATTTCCAAAGATGGCTGAAGTGTCCATATCAATTCATTAGGGTGTTTAGGTGCATTTATGGTTTAGTACATTTTTAAAGGTTCTGCTCATGCTGATGTTTTTAATGTGGCTGAGTTGATAAGTGTTTATCTTGAAGGTGGGCGGAGCTACAGTACACTACAGTGAATTCAGATCATCAGACCCTATGAACCAATAATGAGGTCATTTGTCAAAAAAGGTGCAACAAAGCTAACAAACAGGTCGTAGAAATGGGAATCAAGCCCGCCCACAGTCCTGATAACTTTACAACAGGTCATTCAATAAACCCCGCCCCCAAAACATGCAGCTGTCTAATCAGAGTTCAGCAACTGTGTATCAGACAGAGCAGCCCTGTTTTTAAAAATAGTGAAGTGGTTTTCATGGATGACTTGTAAAAGTGATACTAGATGTTGGGTGATACAGCTGTCTGTGTGTAGTGTGAGCTGCAGTTGTTGGCATGTCCGACTGAATAGTTTATTGGCTCCATCGACAGCTGATGTAACCAGATTAGGAAAAACAAAACAAAACAAAAGATTTACTCACAGCTAATATCCACGGAGGTGCTAGATGCTCTCAGATTGTCAGTGTAGTGTTAAAGCCTCTGCCCTGTTCTTTTTGGATTTGGGTAAACTCACACCTCTGTCCTCAACCTAAGAGCTAAGTATGAAAGCTGAACAGCCACAAAGCAACAATGTAACAACCTCATAGTACAGGTTTCTTGATCAGCTTATCATAGAGCTGACTGAGCTCTAATTGGCCACATGGATCATCAGCTAGTGAGGATACTGACTTCTTTGCATGGGACATGCGGCTTCAGCCTCAGTCTGTTAGCATCATCTCACATCTGAGTCCATATCAGTCAAATGTGTTTAAAGAAAGAGGTCTGATAAAATCACCTGAGTGGGTCTGAATACAGCTGAGTGTGCCGGCATAGACTGTTGTGATCATATCCTAAAAGAATGTTTCCCATGAGCTTTTACACATGTCAGTGCTCTATGTTGATGATTGATAACCACCAAGTGATCACATGAGGACTCTGGCTATGAAAGCAGTTTATCGAACCTTGGAAATCCACTGTGTACACTGCCAAAGACCGTGCACGCAGTTATTTACCAAACATGCACATATAAGGTCATTCACACACACATACACACACACAGCTGACAGCCATGTAGGCCAGCTCATAATGTGTTCCATCTCAGCGCGCTTCAATTGCAGTTAATGCTGTGAGGCAGAGAGACAGAGATACGGAGGGAGAGAGAGAGAGAGAGAGAGAGAGAGGGATGCAGGAAAGGACAGGGGATGAGATAAATATCAGTGGCCCTTGGTACAGATCTGAAGCTCAGAATTTACAGTAGCATCAGGGCAAACACACACAATTATTTTTCCCATCGCTGTGTTCCAGAGGCAGTGGTTTTAATAGAGAAACATGACTCTGAGTCTTTAATTTAGTCTCTCCCCCTCTCGCCCCATCTCTTTTCAGTAACGAGAGGATTAGCGGGAGACGAGCCGATGTGAGCCGAGGATGCGGAGAGTGGGAGGCACAGAGGAAAGGGGAGGTGATGAGGAGAGGAGGGTGAATGAAAGGCGGTATCGAACGCTGACCTGTTTTGGGCTGATAAGCGCAGGCTGCTTTGTGCCAAAGCCACTGGCTTTAATTTGGGGGCCACAACATTTGGAATTAATTATCACACACACTCCAGCAGTGCTGCGGCTTTACTGTGTACACTGGCTATTACATCCACTCCAATACAAACTTTATACAGCTTATGTGCTGGAACTTACTGTTACACAGGAGTCTGAATTGCCGTTGTAATGAATTTGCATAAAATGGAGCAGCACTACATTTTCGGTTTACAGTTAACATGGAGGGAAGTGATGTGCGTCTTCAAAGCTGCAACAGTGTTTGGATGAGTTCAGGTTGTGGGCTACACAGCAACAGGAAGCCTTTTGTTCCCAACACTAAGATATCAAGTTAGCAGCGGCGTTACCAGTAACTGTGGAAATGTTCTTCAGTGATTTCTTCTGTAGTCAAGGTTATTTTGATACTGACTGTTGAGCTGTTGGCTAAGATTGTTGGATATGAGTTGTCCGACAGTGCCGTTTATTGATCCTGAGCGTTCCCTCAGTTCACCTGCTGATCAGCTGGCTAATTGGCAAACATTTCCTATTCATAAAAGTGCATCAAGGCCGCTCATAAAAGTAACAGTTATCTGCTTAATAAAATGAAAATGAGAACAAAAACAAACCCGCATGGTGTTTCAGACCTTTTCCTTAAAGATTCAAACTGGGAAAACAGCTTTAAACACAAATATCTGATTTTCCGTTTCTGTTTGTGGTACAATATGAAAATGTTATTGAGCTTTGAGGGTGCTGGCAGGTGGATGTTTTGGCAGATGGTCAGAGCCAGGCTAGCTGCTCCCCCCTGTTTCCAGTCTTCATGCTAAGCTAAGCTGACTGCCTCCTGGCTGTAGCTTCATATTTAATGGACAGATGTAAGAGTGGTCTGGTTTTCTCATCTAGTTCTCTGTAAGAAAGCCTTGAGTGTTGAATTTTTCCTTTAGGGCAAAATGAAACAACCCAAAGAAAAGCACTCCTCTGGCTTTTTGGGGTAATAAATAAAGTGCAACATCTTGATTAGAAAGTGGTGTTACAACTGTTAATGTTGAGGTGATACTGCAATAAAAAGCCAAAGTGCTAGATTCTCATGTATCAACAACCTTCATTGTGTTTAAGACTGCTGACTAAGCTAGAGTTCCTTAATGCCAGTGCACACACATGATAAACGTGCTTGTATAAATCAAGGTTAACTGCTGGTGCTGTAGAGTTTTACAACTGCATGTTGTAAATGAAATGCCATTTTCAATTTAACATGGCTCCGGTGCCAACACCTGACTGACTAAACAGCAACAGTTGATGTGTTTTGTAGTTGTTCTGTGTATGTGCATGTTATTCATATCCTGACTGGGTGTAATTACAGTGTAATATCAGACCAGGGCTGGAAATCAATAGCGAGTTTTGTCGAATGATAAAAATGAATCGGTGCATGGTTGTAAGATGTGGATGGTCACAGCGACAGCAACAACCAAAGATGTTACGTCAGCATTTCTTGTGGGATATGGAGCCACAAGACTCAAGTTTCTACCCAAATATAAAAAAAACGTAAAGGTCACTTCCACACGTTTGACTGACTTCATTAACGTTTAACCTCTCTGCAGTGGTTTTTCTCTGCCCAGTCTGAGTCGTAACCAGTTCTGTGATCACATCACTGCATCCAGACTCCCAGCGGATAAATGGTGTGTTGTTGATTCTGTTTCCTATCACATTGTGCCACAGCTCAGACACAGTTTAAAAACAACTGCGTGTAGTTTGTGTCCATACTTGTAAACATTATATTGTACCAGGGGAGGTAAATGGTGCAGGCTACAGTAACCCCTATTAAAAGTAAATGTGCAGCCAGTCAGAGCATCAGAGCAGCAGCAGCAGCAGTGGCCACGGTGGCGGCTCGACTGCAGTTGATTGCGAGCAGCTTTAGAGGCGGCGTGAAGTGGCTGAGTGGCTCAGCAGGGCTGTGTGTATGTAGGCCGTGTTCTGCATGTTATTTCCTTGAAGTCATCAGACCTACGCTCCCCCATCAGGGAAAGGCTCTTATGATAAGTGGCAGCCATGAAATATGCACAGCCTGTCGTAGCCGCCTGCCTCGCTTCAGAGCCTCGCTTCGCTTCCTCATCCCCTCCCTCCCTGCCGTCCCTTCTTACTATTTCTTTCTCTGCCTCTCTTCCTCACCTCTCTCCGTTGTTGAATTGCCTCCCTCCTCCTTCCTCCTCTCTTTCATCTGTTTTCCTCTCTCCTTCACATTTGCCCAGAAACCTTCCAGTCTGTCACCCTCCATCACTTGAATCTCTTTCTCCTCACTCTCCCTTTCTTTTTCCCTATAACCATCCCATAACCATCAGTTTGTGCTTCATGCACAGCAACAGTGTGTGTTTATGTGTGTGTCAGATGGGAGAGAATGAAGAGAAAGTAAAAAGAGATATAGAGACACAGAAAAAACTGCCCTCACTTGAGATTTAAAAACATACACTGACAGCGTCACTGAGACACAAATACAAAAACAATGACAAACATTCCCTAGAATATCTTTTAAATCCTTTATTTTAGGTATGCCTGTTTTTCCTGGAAAACAAAAACAAACAAAAAATTTGGCACATGGAAAGCATTGTGGGAAGCTTTTTTTCTTCTTTTTTTTTCTTTTTTATTTTTTTTTTTTTTTTCCT
>OMNW01013979.1:0-11269 GCA_900303245.1 Selene dorsalis
CGGGACTGGTACCCGAACCGGAACCCGAACCGCAACCGGAACCGGGACCGGGATCAGAACCGGGACCGGGACCAGAACCGGAACCCGAACCAGGACCGGGACCAGAACCGGAACCGGGACCGGGACCAGAACCGGAACCCGAACCGGAACCGGGACTAGAACCGGAACTCGAATCGGGACCAGAACCGGAACCGGGACCAGAACCGGAACCCGAACCGGTAGCAGGACCTGGAACCGGAACCGGGACCGGGACCAGAACCGGGATCGGGAGAGGAACATGTACCGGGATCGGATCTGTTCCAGCGCTTCCGACAACATCTCCTGTATTTGACTTTACATGGCTATGAACTGTGGGTAATTTCCTTAAGCAAAGTCAGCATCGATGCTGACTGAGGTAAAAAAAAAAAGGAGAAGGATCTCATTGTATTCAGCACTTCTCAGCGGTAAATGTCAGGAACTCAAAAATGATCAAATTTATTTAATCACCTGGATTTGGAACCAGATAAGGAGGAGAAAATGGATGGTATAAGACATTTCATGAATAATATTATGACTTCTGACTTAATTTGATTAACTGTTAATCAAAAATTTAACTCTCTATAGGCTTTAAGAGAAAACTGAATTTAGTGCTTTTAAGACTTTGTACATATACCCAGAAGAAAAATATACACTGGTTAAAAAAAGAAAAAGAAAAAAAGTTTAATCATCAGACACAGGCGAGACAGCAAAGCTACAAGATGTGCAGTTAGCATAACAATGCATTTAACAGCATTCTGTACAATCAATCCCAGTTTTCCACATTTCTAGCAAAGTTTGAGGCACTGAGACAGTTTCCATGACACTCATCTGGTGTCAGGCTTAAGAGAAGCATTGTTTCACTCCTTATAAACAAACCAAATAAATGTCATATTATATGACAATAAATAATATATGATGGGGTTAAATGTGATTATTTGAACTTTGATAGGCTAAAGAGGAGATGATGTAACAAATGGACAAACCAACACTGAATTACAATCGACTGTGAATCAAGCTAATTTTGTCTAAACTGACAATAATGGAATGATAAGAGTTTCATTATTATTCCCCTGAATTATTCAGCAAAATGACTTCACTTCGTATCAAATTAACAAAATTCAACAGCTTATTTTCCAAATCTAAAAAAATAACCTGAAACAATGTAAGAAAAACTGTTTATTGATTTTACCACTTGCTTTCATATCATCAGCCCTGAGCCACTGTCTCCTGGCTCCTGCCTTAATTCAACAGCTTTAATCAGTTAGAAACATTTGTTGTAGCATTGTGACTGCTCAGTGACATGTCTTAATAGTCTGTTTCAAACTGTTTGGTTTGATTTTATCCATAACATTAAAATTTCCATTTGTGTAACAGATCGGTATCTATAGAAACAGTCCACATTTTGAAATCTCAGGAACTGCAGAGCTGCACATTTGGACACTTGACACTCACTTTGTTAGAGGAACATTCGGTCTTTGCTGTAAGAGAATCGTGTGTTCAGTTCCTGAGATTTCTTCAGTAGCCGCTGCTTCTGTGCATCATCGAAGCGATTCACCTGCAGGTCCTGGTCCCGATCAAACGGTCTCCTCTCCACTGGCTTGTCAGCCTTCTCCTTTGCTTTTTCCTTCATCTTCTTCGCGTGCATAGTCATCAGCGACTCGCCTCGTTTGGTCTCCTGATAACAGGGAGTGAGTGGAGAAATACGAGTCTTGAGTTTCACGTGAACATGTCTAAGATTTGACATTAACTACATGGGGACATTCAGGAGGAACAGTGATGAGGTAACACTGCTTACATTATACTTAGACACTTTCTCTGCCATTTCCAAGTCTTTGTGGGAGACCTGTGGGACACTCTCTGCCTCAGACTCACCCTTCCTCTTCTTTTCAAGGCGTTCCTATTGGTCAAGAACAGATCCATGAAACACAGGGATGTAATAAAAGGTATTTGATAAAAAAAATACCACTGGTACAAATAAAGATAAGGTATTTTTCCTCAGCTACCCTGGCTTTGCGCTCTCTGTCTGCAGGCGTATCTGTCCAGATGGAGCGGTCTTTGTTCTCTGGACCTGATCTCTTCTTGAAAGTTCGAGCCCCTAAGCCAATGTGCTGCAGTTCTGGAGGGAGCTCTGTCATCCACGTTTCTCTGGTCGGCACATCAGGAGTGTCCTGTTTATGCAGAAACACACACACAGGATCAAAATCAGAGAATGCAGGAAGAAAATTTTAAAACAAAGAAGGAGGAAACCCTTGAAGAGTTTGTACAGTGCAGACTGTGCAGATAAAACTCACGTCTCCAGTGAGCTTCTCTTTCATCCTTCGCGCTCGGCGCTCAAAGTCATGAGCCACAGAGTCTTCTATGGGCCCCTTAGCCGGCATGGGTCCGATCACATCATCATCATCCTCTCCCTCACTGCTGGAGGGCTCAGCCTGGTAGCCTGGAGGCAGAGCAGGTCCTGGGAAACCCTCTGCATCATCATCATTCTCATCATCATCGTTGTATGCCGCTCTGCGAAACCCCGGAGGCAGAGCTGGTCCCAGCACAGGAGGCCTGAGGGAACACTATGAACTTACAGCTTCCATAGTGAACTGTTTATTCACAGCTTATGATTTTCACTCCTTATAAATCACTGGAATAAAATGTATTTGCTCACCTCTCTGGTGAGCTCTGTTGTTTCTTAAATCCTGGTGGGAGAGCTGGTCCAAAGAAGCCATCATCACCGTCATCTTGTTTCTTTGATTTCTCCATCCTGTTCAAAAGTTATATGTTACTTTTATATTTGTTGAAACATTTAATTCATTGGTACCATTTTCTGATAATTAATGACTAGTAAGTTGTTTACCAATGCTTTTAAGATCAGTTAGAGAAGAAAAACTTGCAGGTTGCCAGATGGAGGAAAATTATTCTCTCTTAATTTGATAGTAGCTCTTTTAATCATCGTCTTGAAAAAGTTTATAATCTGCTTATGAACATTTACTGCAATGTTATTATTAGCATTTATTAACGTATACATATAATTTAACCAGCCACTGATGTGCAAAACTAAAATAGTACAAATGAATATTTAGGATTTCGAAGGTTATGTCCTCAGGCAAACAGTCCAATGAGATATTCAATTTACCTTCATTTACCACAAAGATAAACAACGCATTCTCACATTTGACAAGTTGAAACCAGAGAAAGTTTGTTTTTTTTCTTCAAAAACTGACCAACAATCAATAGTTGCCAATAATTTACCATTAAACAACCCTTCAATTGGCAAACAACTCAAATAAAAATGAGTCAAACCCCTGCAACTGTAAATATTAATAATTCACAGGTTCTACAATACTAAAAGTCTGAATCTGTAAATATTAATAAAGAAGTTTATCATGAATGTTTTTTCTCCCTAACTAATTACATCACTTCAAAGACATGAAAACTGTTAATGTTGGAGGACGATTTTCCACAACCTGGCAACCCAGAAGTTGTTGTTGTTATTGAAGCGTTGGTAAACTATTTGCTAACAAACAATAAATCTAATATTATCTAACGCCTAAAATTCACGCCTTATTGGAAAGTAGTGACTTATAGTAAGTTATTGGTGAACTTACTCTGTGTGTCCCATCCTGGATCTTTTGACCGACACCTCCGGCTCGCTCTCATCCGCGGAGCTCGACGCTTCTCCCCGTTTATACCCCGGAGGCAGAGCCGGACCGACGACTACGGTTCAGACAGAGAGCAACGAACAACTTAAAACTTTAGTGACCAGAATAACATTTTTATTTAATATTCAGACGTCTGACTCTGTGTCGCAATATATAATGGTGTCACAGCCTACTTACGTTCTTCTTCATTATCTGAGTCTTCCTCGCGGTCTCTTCTGGACATCGGGGGCAAAGCAGGCCCGATCGGTTTATCAGACGACATACTTAAACCTGATATATCCTCCTCTTAGTCACGTAGTTTCAGTAATTTCTATTTAAGTCAGAAAAAATGCTCCATTCACCAGTTAAATGCACAGTAAACGCAGGAAACTCAGAGAGAAGAGTTCACCTTTCACACAGGAAGTAAACACTGTGGCTGCAGGATCTTCTGTCAAGTTACTGGTGGTTGGTCGCGCTAAAACAGGAAGTCAGCCATTTAACTGCAAGTATAAAAGCAGCAAATATTAATCTAAAACTAGTTAAACTATTTCCATCTCAACAAACAACAACTTAACTACTTATTTTTTGTTAGCGTAGGGCTTGTGGTTGAGTATTTTTACGTATTTTTAAGTATTCCTCAAGCCTCGTTTATCTTGAAGGCCACCGGAAGTTGATACTGCAATATATTAACTTCACTAAAGTACCGTTACTTCCGGTTCAGTGAAGCTTCATGCTCTTCAGTTCATCTGTGTGGAGATACAGGAGGACAACAGACTGGATATTAATGATTAATCTGACATGTTTTGAAAGAGTTTGATTATTTAAAAGTCTGTAAGATGGGTAAAAAGGACAAAGTAGATCGTGGTGAGTTGCTAACGTTGTGTTTTTAACGTGCCTAGCTAGCTGTTTAGCTAACGTTAACTACAAAGATAAAGCTAGATTCGTGTGTCCAGAAGAAAAGTTTTTACCGATACTCGAGTAAAATAGAACCTAAAGTGTCAAAATAATATTTAGTTAAATACGATATCAAAGACATATTGGCTGAAATACGTGTACAGTCCAACACACAGCGTCTTTTAGCACAGAAACACACAGGGACATGATCCATTGTAATGTCAAAAGTCAGAAGAACTATGAAGCTGCAACAGCTGTAGAAAGTAAATGGATGTATTGTTTTATACTAAGAGGCTTGATGTTATCAGTTGTGTTTAAAAACCAAAGGTATTTAGTGCATTTACACTGATGTATTCCTGTGTTATTGTGTATGACCACAGAGAAGAGACCCAAAAAGCGTTTCTATGAGGAGGAGGAGGATGAAGATGCGGCGGCGGGCAGTGAGTCTCAGGAGGCCATACCTGCTGCTGCAGGGAAACAGGTGGATGAGTCCAGTACTAAACTGGATGAGTATGGAGCCAAAGATTATCGTGCTCAGATGCTGCTGAAGAACGATCACTCTTCACGGCCCCTCTGGGTGGTAAGACATGTTTGGACTGTTTATCTCATCACTTGACACTGTTTATAGACAAAAACAATATTCTTTGACATGTTCTGTTGTGTCTGTTCTTCTCTCCTCCACCAGGCTCCAGATGGACACATCTTCCTGGAAGCCTTCTCACCAGTGTATAAATATGCCCAGGATTTTTTGGTGGCCATAGCGGAGCCAGTGTGCAGACCCAACCACATCCACGAGTACAAGCTGACGGCCTATTCCCTGTATGCTGCTGTCAGCGTGGGCCTGCAGACCTCCGACATCGTGGAGTACCTGCAGAAACTCAGCAAGACGTCTGTACCTGACGGCATTGTGCAGTTTATTAAGGTTAGACTGAAAGATCCAACTGTATTGTAGTGAAAATTGTACGCACAATTTCACTGAATTCAATTTTAACTCTCTCTCCATCTCTCAGCTCTGCACTGTGAGTTATGGCAAAGTCAAGCTGGTGCTCAAACACAACAGGTAAAATCATTTCACAGGGAGTTCCCCTTGTCTTTGACCCCTCTGGGTCCTTCTTAAACCATGTTACCTGTCGGCCCTCAGGTATTTTGTTGAGAGTGCCTTCCCTGATGTGATCCAGCGTCTTCTGCAAGACAACGTGATCCGTGAATGTCGTCTCCGTAACGCAGAGGGAGGCGACACTGAGCTCATTACTGAGGTCATCCACAGCAAGTCAGCGGTATGTCATGCTGTGTGTTTGTAGTGTTTTTCTAGTGTAGTGTGCTCTACCTCACAGACTGGAAACAGATCATACTGCTACTCTACACAGCAGGGAAACCAGGATTTCCTGCTTGGGTTTAGTTTTGCTTTTCAGTTAGATTACCTTGTAATTGAAAAGTAATAATGAGACATATTTGGGAAATAATTCAGAATTTCCCCCTGGTCGTGCATGCAACAGATGTCCCTCTGTGTGTGTGTCTGTCTGACAGATCTCCAAGTCTGTCCAGGAAAAGGGAGGAGCCTCCACATCTCAACAGCCTAGTGAGGGACAAACTTCGTCAACCCAGCAGGTCCCTGAGGACATTTTCAGCTATTATGAGCAGATGGATAAAGAGGAGGAGGAGGAGGAGGAGACTCAGACGGTGTCCTTTGAGATCCGCCAGGTACACTTTCACTGTCACAAACTTCACATTACAGCATTACCTTAAAATTCTACTTTAAACCAAATTTCTGTCTTTCTTGAGATGTTTTTTTTTAGGTATATTAATCAGACTGATCATTTAGTTTTAACATGAATGCTTAAATGCTCTCTATTTCCCTCCTGCTGCTGTAGGAGATGATTGAAGAGCTGCAGAAGCGCTGCATCCAGCTGGAGTACCCTCTACTAGCAGAGTACGACTTTCGCAACGACACGGTCAACCCAGACATCAACATCGACCTGAAGCCCACCGCTGTGCTGCGACCGTACCAGGAAAAGAGTCTGCGCAAGATGTTTGGAAACGGACGTGCTCGCTCCGGGGTCATAGTGCTGCCCTGCGGTGAGACAACTGCATTTCTTCTGTGAAACAAGCCACATGCTTATTTCTTTTCAGATTTTTCCTTTATATTGCTGCAGCATGTCATCAACAATGACTACCTCAAATATTGTGTGTAGAAAACTTGTTTGTCTAAATTATTTTGTTACCTTTTTTTTCTAATTTTTTCCGTGTGAAATAATCCAATAATAAATTATATTTTTATTATATTTACATTTGTGGGCTAGAGCGCTGCAACGTAGCAGTTCTGCATGGGGGGGTTAACAAAGTATTCCTGATTCTGGTTTCCAGGAGCTGGCAAATCTCTGGTGGGCGTGACGGCGGCGTGCACGGTGCGTAAACGCTGCCTGGTGTTGGGTAACTCCTCTGTGTCCGTGGAGCAGTGGAAGGCCCAGTTCAAGATGTGGTCCACTATCGATGACTCGCTCATCTGCCGCTTCACCTCCGACGCCAAAGACAAACCCATCGGTTGCTCGATCGCCATCAGCACCTACTCTATGCTGGGTCACACCACGAAGCGCTCCTGGGAGGCTGAGAGGGTGATGGAGTGGATGCGGAGCCAGGAGTGGGGACTTATTATCCTGGATGAGGTGCACACCATCCCTGGTGAGAAAAACTCAACATTACCCTCCAGTGTCACCGATGAATCAGGGTGAAATTCAAGTGTCCAGCAGCTCAGTCGTTGTTATAGTAATACTTCAAAACAAACTATAATAGTTCAATAGTCCAGGTCATGAGCCACCACCCTTGGCTGTGGTGTTGTGTAGCCTGATTGTAGTGGAGACAAAGGAGCTCCTGAAGCTCTCAGTCCCAGATGAGATGTTTTGGCTGCAGCTGCTTCTGTCTCCTGCCAGAATGTTGTGGAGAGGATGGTTGGTATTGTCCAAGATGGCTGCATCTTTCGTTGCCTGTGGCTCTCTCCACAACAGTCCTGAGAGAGTCCACACTCCTTGCCAAGAACAGTCCCAGTCTTTTAGAGCAGCTCGCCCAGGCTCCTTGTGTTCATGTCAGACAAGCTGCTGCTCCAAGCAGACTGCAGCATAAAGGACGACACTGGCCACCACTGAGCGATGAAACGTGCAGAATTTCACTCCAGTCGAGCGTCGTACTGAGAATATTTTAGCGTGATAATGTGGATTACAGATTAATCAACACACTGACCTTATCGTTCTGTGTTTTTTCTGCAGCCAAGATGTTCCGTCGTGTCCTGACCATCGTCCAGGCTCATTGTAAACTGGGGCTCACCGCCACACTGGTCAGAGAAGACGACAAGATTGTAGACCTCAACTTTCTCATCGGGCCTAAACTGTATGAGGCCAACTGGATGGAGCTGCAGAACAATGGCTACATCGCCAAAGTCCAGTGTGCAGAGGTAAATCCTGTAGTCATCCACCAGAAAATATGATTAAAGGATGTAAACATCAGATTTAATAAATCAGAACAGGCTGATTGTCTTCTGTACAAGAGTCAGACCCTGCGCTGTATGATTCAACAAACAAGTGACTTCTTTGTAAACAAGCATATCATCATTTATACCTGTGATGTAATCCTCCAAATTTAATATATCACTAAAATCTCTCCAGTTGTGTAGTCAGTAGTGAACTGATATATTTATAGATCGACTCTTAAGTAATTTATAATCTTGTTACATTTTAGATGGTTTAAGATTATGAAGAGTTTTTATTTTCTCTTGTTCTCATGGAAACTTCACCATGCATCAATGACTTTATTTTATATACGTCATGTGACCTTGTTGAACACTGACTCTAAATCTCTCGTCTCCACGTCTCAGGTGTGGTGCCCGATGTCTCCCGAGTTCTACAGAGAGTATGTGGCCATCAAGACCAAGAAGCGAATCCTCCTGTACACCATGAACCCCAACAAGTTCAGAGCGTGTCAGTTCCTCATTCGCTTTCACGAGCGGCGCAACGACAAGATCATCGTCTTTGCTGACAACGTGTTTGCCCTGAAGGAATACGCCATCCGCCTCAACAAGTAGCTTATTTACAACCAGAGCGACTGAATCATTTCTGTTTATGATGTTCTTACATGTTTTAAACTCTCCTCTCTCTCTGTATACGTCAGGCCGTACATCTACGGGCCGACCTCTCAGGGGGAGCGTATGCAGATCTTACAGAACTTCAAGCACAATCCCAAGATCAACACCATCTTCATCTCCAAGGTAAAGCGACTGCTCTGTGGAGGATTTACTGTCTGTGATGTGGGCGGAGCTCCTTCAGCCGCTGTGTGCTCCCTGGTGGCTTCGGGAGGAAACACCAGTGTTTATGACAACATACACACACAGTTACAACTCAGCACAGTTTAGGACATCTTCATCATCAGCTCCAAACACATTCGTTTGCACCTCGTCGATGGACCACGGTGTGGTTTTCTGCACAGCAGCCGTTGACAGTCTGAGTACGGATCAGTGGGCGCTGTTACTGGTGTGTTTTTAGAAACAGTGGGTTTGATTCCTGTGTCGGACGTCGTGCTCACGACTCTTCCAGCGATGACACTCTCTGGCCAATCAGTGGCCAGTGGTCGGTTGATGCCACGTTTTAGTATCGGCTCAGCTCGCTTGGAACCTCGCCAGAGGTGATACCAAACAAAAGTATCAGGTGCTATCCCTCGGGTAAAGAAAAAGATGTACGCACGTAATCTGCACAGACTGTGCTACCTTTGTCTTGGCTCAGTGAGATCCATATCTTGGTGTTGCTAAAACAGCATACTGTGACACTGTGAAGTGATATTGTATGACTGTGTGAGTGTGTTTTACATCTCTGCGATCAAACAGGTCGGAGACACTTCCTTCGACTTGCCAGAAGCAAATGTTCTGATCCAGATCTCCTCCCATGGTGGATCACGCAGACAAGAGGCCCAGAGGCTCGGGAGAGTTTTAAGAGCCAAGAAAGGTCAAAACAAAAACATGACAGATGTGTTGTTCATCTCTCTCCATCCATGGTCAAATACAGCTGTTCTCATTCCACCTGTCTACCTGTTTAGGGATGGTAGCAGAGGAGTACAACGCCTACTTCTACTCACTGGTGTCCCAGGACACACAGGAGATGGCCTACTCCACCAAGAGGCAGAGGTTCCTGGTGGACCAGGGATACAGCTTCAAGGTGCTTTCACTCATTCACAAGTGTGGTGTCAATTTGGAGAAAGTTTATTTAAATCAACCAAATCAGGATTTTCTTTTGTCTTTTTGTTGTTCATACACTGACTTGCCCCAGGTGAGTCAGGTTCTCATATTGTGTATTCAGAAGTATTCAGTTTCATCTGATCTAGACTGGCTGGGATTTTAGGGCGAAGTGGTCCAAGATTCACCAACAGTGAAACCTGAGAGAGAGAGAAAAAATCATCTTTCATGATAGTTCAGATCAGCAGGAGGTTCAAACTGTTACTGTTAGTGTTATTTGGAGAAACGTGGCTTCACATCCAATGACAGAAAACTGGAAATTAAATAAAACTTTAAAACAACATTCAGACACACGGACTGCTTGATCTTCATTTCTGTCACACTTCATTCTTGTCCCATTTTACAAATCCTGTGTCTGAGTTTGCGTTTTCCTCCTCGTCCTCAGGTCATCACAAAGTTGGCAGGTATGGAGGAAGAGGACTTGATGTTCTCCACCAGAGAAGATCAGCAGCAGCTTCTCCAGAAGGTCCTCGCCGCTTCAGACCTGGACGCTGAGGAGGAAGTGGTGGCGGGGGAGGTGGGCGCTCGACCACAGGTGAGGACTTCTGACAAACTTAAAAATCATTGAAGTGTGGCTCACATCTGTGCTTTTCTTGTCCCTCACTGCTTCTTCTTCTTCTTCTTCTCCTCCATCAGTTCACGAGGCGACCAGGCGCCATGAGCTCCATGTCGGGGGCAGATGACGCCGTCTACATGGAGTATCAAAGCCGAGCCAGCAAATCCTCTTTATTGGCCAAGAGCGTCCATCCACTGTTCAAACGCTTCAGGAAGTAGATGCACTGACTCAGATTCTGACACCTGTAGATGACCTCTGCTGCTGCAGGGCCAAAAGTCAGGGCACAGCAATATACACTGAGGCTGAGCACCAGACTATGAGCTGCAGGGTTCAGACAGTCCAGCTGGTCTGGAGAACACAGCGATGGCCTCATACTGAACTTTATCTTAATGTGATGATCATGCACTGGACATCTCTTCCTCCTGGTGATGGTGGTTGAATTCCCCCGTGCGAGTGGTTCATCTGATAAGGACACAGTGAACAGTGCCTGCAGGACTCTGCTGAACTTCCTCAAACTCCTACATGCACATTTGCAGATTAACCCAAAGTGTCCACTGCTGTGAAAGGAACCATTCAGACATTGTTTTATATCTGTTGTCCTGAAGTGATGAGGCTGATTGTGGCACTGAAACTTACAGGTATTGTTCATAATCTCCAAGCTGCACCTGAGGCAGCACAGGTGTCTGTGAGGAGGAGGACACTAGTAGGTGAAAGTAGAAATGTGTTTAACAGATAAACAACCTTAGCATCTGGAGTAAGTAAAGATCAGCTGTCAGTCAGAAATACAACAGATGAGGAAATGGATATTTATTAGACTCAACACATCAAAACATCACAGATCTGTCGGTGGGGTAACCCTCTCTGTTTAGTGTTCATTAATATGTTTTGATCTGGAATTTCCTT
>OMNW01013980.1:0-14793 GCA_900303245.1 Selene dorsalis
TTCTGTGTGTGTGTGTGTGTGTGTGTGTGTGTGCGTGCGTGCGTGCGTGCCTGCGTGTGTGTGTGCGTGTGTGTGTACAGTCCTTTGTTAGCAGGTCAGATCCTGGAGAGAATAGCTACAGAATTCAACCAGCTGCAGTTTCATGCAGTGCAGAGCAAAGGCATGCCCCTGCTGGACAAAGTCAGACCAGTAAGTGTTAATGGGTCAATCAGTGAGCCTGCTGATAAATCCATAGCCACTCAGTTAGTCGGACAGCTTTTCTGCTCTTCTGTCAATTGACCAATGCTGTCGTTATTTGAAAAAGATAATCAGCTTCTGTGGGGCCCGTCTTGGTCACACTTTCTGTCCAGACAAAAACATCAGTGCACTGACTATTCAGAAATTATCTCTGAAATATTTGTCTGTTTTTCCTGTAATGTACAGGAATACTTTTCACCAAGTCTTTGACCCGTGTATGTTACAAACCTTCATCCTCTGTCAGCGGATTGCAGGCATCACCTCCATGCTGCAGCAGTCTCTAGAGGGCCTGCTGATCGAGGGTTTGCAGACGTCCAACGTGGACATGGTGCGTCACTGCCTGAGGACATACGCCACCATAGACAAGACCCGAGATGCCGAAGCCCTGGTAGGACAGGTGCTGGTCAAACCATACATGGACCAGGTAAATATTTTTCACAGCTTGTTTGATGTACTGTAGTTTCTAGGGCATTTCAACATCTTCTGAGGACATAAACTGCATTTTTAAATTCAAATCTGATAAACAAAATTTGTGAATCATTTATAATGAGCTTTATGTGGGCCTAAGAAACTAGATGGCACATAACAAAAGATAACACTATCTAAGTATTGACTTTTTTATTGGATGCCTTATATCCTGCTTTAGCAAGCTGCATGAATCAGCAGCTGAAAATCTCATCTTCTTTTAGGTGATAGTAGAAGGAGTGGTGAAGTCCACTCCCAATGGTCTCCAGTTGATGTACTCCAGACTGCTGGAGTTTGTCCCTCATCACTGTAGACTGCTACGAGAGGTGACTGGAGGAGCCATATCCAGGTATTCATGTTATCATGCAGGCAAATCTATTCCAAGCTTGATCATAGATCAAGTAGTTCTTTGTTGTATTTTGCCTCTACCAGAAAAAACTAATTGTCTGCTTTCATCTGTGGAGCTATTGAGCATACAGAATATTGGCTGTATGATCTTCTTCAAAGATCACACAGCCTTCAAACACTTCAATATTTTTTTTTTTTTGTTTTATTAATACATTCATGTAATTACTATGCGTTGTTTCCTCAACAGGTTTGAACATTTTCTACTATAAAGAGTCTCAGCTTCACAGGGTCTAGTTGCCTTTGAATGTTTTTTTTTTTTCAGAAGTAACATCTACTATCCCTAGATTTTGTACATGAAATGAACCGGTGGTTGTTTTCGAGCTCACTGTGTTAAGTATAATAATATATTTTCAATGTGCCAATGTTCATTTTCTGCTCAGTGACAAAGCTGACACGGTGCCAGGTTATGATTTCCTGGTGAATTCTGTGTGGCCCGAGATAATAAGAGCAATAGAGGAGAGGTTGGCCTACCTCTTCAACCCTGGAAACCCCGACATATTCTATGAGGTACAGCCTTAGTGACACAGCTGGTGTGTGTATTCACTTTGAGAAAGTTTTGCGTGATCTGTGCGTGTTAATTCTTCAACTCCTCTCTTCTAGCGCTACAGTGTGACCATGGAGTTTGTGCGAAGGTTTGAGCGTCAGTGCAGCTCGCAAGCCAGCGTGAAGAGACTGAGAGTTCATCCCTCGTACACCAGCTTCTGCAACAAATGGAACCTGCCCGTCTACTTTCAACTACGGTGCATAACCTCAACACTATAGGCTATACTCTACACGCTGAACATCAGCCTCTAGATTACATCATGTAAAGTACACATTCAAAGTCTCTTCACTAACTGCATGTTTCAGCCTCAGTCACGTTGGTTGTGTTGCAACTAAAAGGCTGCAAAAGTTAACACTCAAAGTCAGTACTTAGTTTAGTTCACTTACTTTCACTTACCACTTTGGTGGCTTTACTGGGAAATTTTGTGTGGCACTATTTCACGGCCAGGTGCAGCAATTTACACAAAGGTCCTGTTGTCACTGTGAAGCTGCCAGACAACTGATGGTTACTCCAGGAAGTCACTGCACCCAGTCAGTAAATGGTCACATACACAACCTCCATGTAAAACTCTAATGAATAATCTTACTCTATTTGAGGGCATGGGAGGTGGATTTTGTTACTTTTAGTCAGTTTCCAGTCATGGGATGAGAAGCTAACCATCCTCTGGCTGTAAACCTATAAGGGTGATCCAATCTCTCAGCAGGGAAGCAACTAAGCTCATCTCCCAAAATACTAAGACTCATGCATATTCCTTCAGGCTTGTAGAGAATATATGGGTGCAGTCTTTTGAATTTAGATGTGTCATTTAAAATGAAAATGGTCAGACAGTGTAGCATGATTTTAATAAATGAACTGGTCTTGCTTTCAGAACTCAAGAGACAAGCAATGATTAGTCCGTCAGCATTTTTAGGAGTAAAAGATAAGTTGGCAGACAAGTTGGAGAGATGAGAAAAGCCTATTTTAGGGAGATTTGGGAAAATTACTGACATGAGTTTCATGCAGGGTGATGAAAAGAGGAAAATGGTTGATTTGAGGATGTGTGTCAGTATTAATACACAAACACGACACTGGACTTTGAATGGTCATTGATTTATGCGACAGAGTAAAGAAATGTTCTACTCCTCCCTCCTGCCCCCTGCAAACATGCACACACTGTAAAGTACACATGGCACAGATTCACCACAACACATCAAGATGAATATCACAGTGTTTTGTCCCTTATTTCACAATGCAAGCCTGCGTAGTTCAGCATCTGTGGAAAGTACATAAATTCTAGTACACAGTGTTGTTTCACGTCATGAACAGGTGCTCGTCAGAGCTGATAACAAATTGATTGTTTTTGTCTTCTCCCACAGATACAAGGAGATAGCAGGAAGTCTGGAGAACGCTATCAGTGATGGACTCGAGGCTGCACCAGGTAGGAATTTTCCACCACCCAACGCCAGTGTGGACTTGATGCTTCACTCACATTAACTGTGTGTCTGTCTCTGCGTGTCCAGCTGGCAGTGCATACCACCTCCAGGTCTCTGAGGTGTTGTGGTCCTGTCTATTGAGGTGCTGGTCCGACAAGGTTTACCTGTCACCTCTGGCCCATCGCTTCTGGAAGCTCACACTGCAGCTCTACTCACGATACGCAAAATTTCTCGATGAGGTAATCCTAATCAAACCAGAGGACAGTGATGATTTAAGGACTGTTTGAAAAAAAGGGAGTTCCAACAAAGCAGTATGCACATGATTAGTCACGTTTGTTCGTCACCTGTTCTGGATGTCTGCACAGGTGCTGACTAAGAGTCCGTCCTCTGAGGTGACTAAAGAGCCAACCAGGCCTCTGCCCAGCTCGGCCTCCTCCACCTCCAGCCGAACGTCAATGGATGACGGCGGCAGTGAGGGTGGAAGTCCTGCGACCCTGTCCACCAAACAGCTGGTCTACATCGCCGCTGACATCCAAAAGCTTCAGGACCAGGTGCGCACACACAAACTGGAAACCCATATTTACCTGTGTAACCTGCATAAATTACACTTCATATTCACATCAGCTACAAAGTGTCCCTGTCAGAGAAGTCCAAACTGACCGTCGGCTCTTCTTCCTCTTAGATCCCAGAGCTGTCAGAATTGGTCGGACAACGTTTAGAAGCTATTGGCTTCAAAAACGTTGCTATTATGGAAGGTAAGCTGTAAATATAATATCTGCTCAACTCATTTTAGCTTTCCATTTTCCTTTATTCAGTCTTATTCTGTAAAGTGTTGTTATCATAGACGCCATTGTCCTCTGTTGACATTTAAGAAGTGTAAATATTATTTTAAACTGATGTCATAATCAACAAAGTTGTTGTCAGAAAATATTACAACTTTTGTCCAGCAGGCCAGTGTGTGTGTTTATTTCATTGCATTTACTAGCACTGTCTTCCATGTCAGATGCTCTAGCAGACTCCAAAGCATGCCTCTCAAGTAGCGTTCCCACTCTGAACGCAAAGATGACGCAGCATCTGACTGAACGCTGCTGCCGCTTCCTGAAGAGCGCCTCTGAGGTTCCACGACTCTACCGCAGGACTAATAAGGTCAGAGAAGCTGCAAACATGCACATGTATAATGGTTTCCAATCATATAACAAAAACTGGGAGCTCTGTTTATCTGATTTAGATAAAACATAGAATTGAATTCAGTATGAGGCTGACCACACTTTTAAGAGGTTTCTTGTATGTGAAGCTTGTCAGATGAGTTTGACGAACTGACTGAATTTATCTCCAGTAAGTTCAACTTGTGCCAGTAATTTTCTATCAAACATCTTTACATTAAATTACCACTCACTTGCTCATTCATGGTTCGCCGGTCTGTCCCCCAGTGGCCACCAACTGTTTTCCTGTTAATCATTTGTAGCAATGGGAGAGGTGGTGGTAAGTTTTTTGTTGTTGTTGTTTTTGGCAGAATCATTGTCAATATGACTGAAGACTGTAGACATCTATAATAACAAAATAGCCTACAACATTTACTTTCTTTAATAGTTATCTCCTTATTAACAACATGAAGAAAACATGGCTTTCAACCAACACGGGTCCTTAAAATATAGAATTAAATATTTTAATGTGTTTGTAAAAAATTTGAATATTTGACTTCCTTCCTGAATAGGATTTACCTGTGCGTGCATCAGCGTACATGGACAACGCCCTGCGTCCGTTACATCAGTTGCTGACGGACTCAACAGGCCTGGTCACCCCCACCACAGCACAAGAATGGCTGCGAGTTGCACTTTGTGACTGCACACAGAGGTGATTGTACACACACAAATAGACTCATACAGTATCCATGTGAAGACTTTAAAAGTACTGATCAAGATAATTACGTAGATCCACACAGTTTGTGCTCATCCATTCAGTGTTGATGAAATATGTCACTCAGCTTCATTATAAAAAATGTCTCATTACATTAACACAAACTGAGGGGAATAAATTGATTCATGAAATTAAGATTGCAGCCATCTTTTTTTTGACATTTCGAACGGCTTCTGTTCAGGTACTATGAGACTATCTCAGAGGTGCTGAGCTCCGTGAGAAAGATGGAGGAGAGTCTGAAGCGACTGAAACAAGCCAGAAAAGGTGCGAGCACAATGACCACCGCAGGAGCTAATGGCGGACCGACAGACGACAGCAAGATCCGTCTTCAGCTGGCGCTGGACGTGGAATACCTGGGGGAGCAGGTCAGTGGTGTTTGACAAGTACACAAATGCGTATTTACACTCATTGAATACTTTATTGGGAACACCTGCTTATTCATGCAACTATCCAATCAGCCAGTTCAATGCATAAAGAGGCCATGAGCTTCATTTGATGTTCATGTCAAACTTTAAAATGAGGAAAAATGTGACTTCAGTGACTTGTGGCATGATTATTGGTGCCAGGCTGGCAGCTTTGTGTATTTCTTAAACTACTGATCTCGTCGAATTTTCACACACAGTTAACTAAACTGTGTGTGAAAATTCTTTTACCCAGATCAATGTAAAGAACAAAAAAATCTCCAGTGAGCAGCAGCTCTGCAGACACAACTGATTTGTAGGCTAGAGAGGCCAGAGGAAAATCGTTGCGTCAGCGAATGGCCTATGACAACATGTGGCGAGCAGATTTCAACTTGACAGCATCAACAACAGAAGGCTCAGACTTAAACAACACTGGATGTTTGAAGACGGGAAAATCTGGATTTCTGCAGAGACACAGTGACGGAGATGTTTTCATGGTACAATTTGGACTGATCACAAGTTACCATCTTCTAATGGTTATTTCCAGCATCATGAAGCAAAAGTCGTCTCAAACTTCTTAGTGAACTTCACTGGCTGTAGGTCTGAAAATCAAACCCAGAAGCTTCTCACTGTGTGGCAGTGGTGCTGACCCCAACATTACTGCACCGCACAGCTGACAGATCTGTGAAATGAATATGAAGCCAACTCTCACAAGAATTTTCCCAACATCTTCTGAAATCAGTGCCATGAAGAACTGAGGCTGTTTTGTGAGCAAGGCGAGCATGGCGATCCTAAAGTTATTCATTGAGTTGCACATTTTAGTATCATCTGAAATACTTGTGTTTATTCTCTCTCACGTTGCTTTGTAATGCTATTTGCCTCAGATCCAGAAGATGGGTCTTCAGCCAAGTGACATCTCCATGTTTTCCACTCTGATGGACCTTGTGAAAGAGGCCCGAGAGCTTGCTGAGCAGAACCAGTAAAAGCTTGATTCCACAGTAACGGACACCCATGAACATGCTGCACTCATCTCTGTCCCAGTCTGAAAGTTATGGTCTGGTTACAGCTGATGATGATCACACCATGAAGAATGTACAAGATGTGTTAACTATTCAGATCTTTTTTTTGATGTTTGTTTTTGTTTTTTACATTAGAACCATAGCACACAAACAAATTATGGTTTGAAACAGCAGATAAACTCCTGTCTGGATCATCATCGGTTTTGCTGCACTGTGAATAAGACGGTGAACAGAAGTGTACTTTTCTGATATTGCAAGACAGTTGTTAAGAGAGACAAACAACAATAACAATATTTGTCTAATTTCCACTGCTGCTTGGTGAAGGATAGAACCCTCAGTCTTTTAATGTTTAATATGTAAATTTTTGTTAAAATCAAAGTTGTATATTATATGTTTAACATGATTAACTTGGGGTAAAAATAAAATACTTTGGATACAGTATTGGATTTTTGTGTTTTAATACTAATGTCATCAGCTGACTGCAAGTGTTTGTGTATTAGTCATGGCAAATCCACAGCACTCAGACCACTGTGTTTACACTAAATTGTATGATGTCGATTGGTAGTTGGATTATCGTTAATATCCTTTTGTTGCACTGAATATGTATAGGAATAATATTTATATGTGTGATTTCTATCTGAGAAATTATTGGTTTCCTAAATGGATAATTCTCTAAATAATTATTCTTTTATCATTAAAATTTGCATCAGCAGAAAAAGAAGCATCATTTCTAACCAGAGAAGTGATTGACCTCTGTTGCAGCAACCAGCCTTGTCTTCTCTCGTGACCTGTTTAGGTTGCGATAAATATTGATACAACACTGAAATGATAACAACTTTGACTGAAACCCTGATGAAAAGCAATGACACGTTAACTTTATTGGGAAACAAATGTTTTATTTTTGCAATCACAAAAGGTAACAAAACAAAAATAAACTCTTAGTTACAATATACAACGTATCAGTCATTCAAAGTAGAGAATCGTGTGTACTGTACCTACTCTATGGGAAAAATACTGTACAGAACTCTGCTATAATAAATTTTACAGGAAAAAAACCATTGGGATTTTAACATACTGCTTGACAACAATTCAGCTTGACGTAACAGCTTTTCATAAATACTGAGACAGGGATCCTGAGTGACTCCTGAGTTTGTGGAGAGGATCAGGTCAGAGGTGAAAGATGGCTGACACATCAGTATTGATGTATTTGTCTTGTGGGAGGTTGTATTTCATTCTTCATGTGCTGCTCTGTATGTGGCCATTATTTCTTTTGAAAAACAAGGGTATGACCTAAATGAGATGTCTACTAAATGATTGATTTCAGTCCCTGTAGAAGCTTAGGCTGTAGACAATAAAGTAGATTATAAAGAAATGGGCCTGTCATGTTAGACATTTCTCATGTCAGAAGTTTATGTTGGTGTTATACTATATAACTAAAATATAACTTTAGAGTGTGGGGTTTGTGATCTTGCCCAGCATGAGGATGGCGTTAGAATCTCCCTCTATAATAGAAAAGAAGAAGGGACGGTTGATGGACAGTTTCAGAGGGACGCCTGCCTCTTGTATCTTTTCCTCAGGTTCTGCTCCTTCCTCTGACATCTCGAAGGACACTTTGTTGACGGCCTGAGAGGAGACAGGAAGATCTGTTAATGATGCACATGTACAGAGTACGTTTTTTAACGACAAACTGAACGTGCTTAGTTCACCTTATCTATAGTGAAGGGCTTGGTGTTGCTGAGTTTGCTGAACTCAGCCTGGGAGCCCAGCAGTTTAGCTTCGATTTCTGGATCCATGTTGGTCAGCAGGTCACGCAGGTCAGTCACAGCGGACATGGAAAACTTTGGCAGTGACAGCTCCAACAGTCTGGGTGAGTGAAGGAGAAACCGTTTGAATTTTAAGATAAAAAGTGTTTGAACTAAAATGGGATTCTACCTATTGCTTTCTCTCCTAAAACCCATAGTCTTATTTGCTTTACATTGATCAGACATTATTGGCTGACTGATGCACAGATTGACAGTAAACTAAGATCTTTTAACCTGTAGTCAATAATATGGCAGACACTACATATCCAGGTATTGTTTGTAGTCATGAGAAAAAAAACAAGTGATAAAAATAGCAGAAACTTAGTTTGAGAATCACTAAATAATGTTGACCTTCAGATCAGATAGTTTAAGATTTTGCTCATGCAAAATAATCCAAGTTGTAAGTGTATTAATTACATTAGTGGAACTTTGCAATAACATGTAAGCATAAAAAATTATGTCTTAGAGTTACATAAAGATGATGGAATTAAAAATGGACAGGTCCATAACATAACACAAAAAGTGTCAAAAGAGTTAGTGTTTAAGAAAGGACAACACTCACCCCTCCTGGAGGTTCTGATACCAGCTAGACATGACGTCTGTGAGCAGCTTGGACTCTATGTCACGGAGGCTGACTCCTTCATGAGGCAGGACCAGCAGCATGTACGACCTTTTGCTCAGAGAGAGCTTCACAACAGTGCACCTCCGCACCTTCAGAGTAACAAAAAGAAATATAGATGAATGAAGTCATTATTATTTGAGGAAGTTTAGCTTTTAAAGCTGAAGATACGAAATAAACTGAATGAGCCCTTAAATCAGCTTTACCTTATCGTTCAGGTAGTGGTACTGACCCGTGTGGGTCATCAGTGGAGCCATCACTGTGGTCGTTTCATCCACATGAAACTCCTGCATGGAGGTCCTCTCTGGCTGGAAGGCCGTCTTCCAGTTGCCTAAACAGACACGACCAAAGAAATGAGATACTTGTCCAATCTCGGTTTTTGAATTTTAAAGATCAAGTTAGCAGAGACAGACCTTGAAAGTTGAATGAAGTGATGAACAGAAGGTCGCTTGTGGAGTTCAGGTCTTTGAAGATGTCCTTCACCTTCCTCTCTGACGTCTTCTCCACAAAATTGTTGACCAGCTGCATGGTTTCCTGAGGTTTGGAGAAGTCCACGCTGCGGATAAATGATGCGTCTGAGAAGTCCTGAGTGCCTTGAATGAAATCCTCGGACAGCTGAATATCCTGGCGAGTGAAGGCCCAGACCTGGGTAGTGATTTCATCTTTGGGTCCATCGTCCACCAGAGAGTTGATGCTCTGCAGGGTCTTGAGAACTTTGTGTCCGTCCACCAAGGACACACAGTCCTCTCGGTCAGTGTCACTGCTGAGGCCTAGAAGAAGCTGCAAAGACAGAAGAGGATTGGGGAACATTTACTTTTGAGTTTAAGTGCAAGATCGATCATTCCTTCACTAACACCTTTTTAGGTGATTCTAAAGAGAGAGAAAATTAAAAGCAAAGACCTGGAATGGACGTGCTGTCTTCTTGGAGGCTCCTAGGTAGAAAGTGACGAGGGATCCGTAGGTGTTGACCGGAGAGAGGAGGGTGTTGGTGCTGTGCTGCTTGCTGCTGAGAGCCTGGTACATCCTCAGGCCCAGAGAGTTCAGCAGCCCTGCCAGAACCGCTGTCCTCTCTGTGATGTTCTGCCTCTGTGCATCCAGTTTTGATTGGTCCCTGCCGTCTGGTGTCAGGACTTCAATATCAAGGGGCGTCACAGGAAGCGTCTCCAAGGGCTTGGACGTCTGGGTCTGCAGGGTCTCGCAGCTGACATTCTCGGCAGCAAAGAGATGGAAGGGGTGAACGTAGACACGGTTGGCCCGACTTCCTGACAGGCAGCACCATAGTAGGAGGAGTAGAAGGGGCGATCTCTGCATTTTGCCTTTGTTGGTAGTCACCTTAAAATGATTCCTTCTGTGATGGGCAATAGATATTTTAGTTAAAGATGGATCACCTCAAGTATATCAAAACACAAACTGCCTCCTTTGCACTCCTCAGAATCTGGTTGTCTGGGAACGCTACGATTACTAGTGGTGCAGCTTTCGTCTGAAATCTGGCTGAATCAGATTTTCCGTCTCTGACAGGATTGGCTGGCAGGAACACTGGGCATAGAGCGCCATGTCAGTGATTGATTGATCACTCTTTGTGTGTCCTCTCTCCTGCTGGTCAGTGAATGTGAGCAGACATTACCCTCTGCAACAGAGGTCGCATAGATAATGAAGACACATTTATGTGCATCTGTGTGCGTGCGCAATATGGATGCTGTTTATTGCTGGTTTCTGTTCAAGCAGTCTTTTTATTGAGGACGCAGAATGAATGTGTTCGACAGTCAACCAAATTTAGATTCTCAAATTCTCACGAAAAAACTTTGGACACTGATTGAGAGATACAAATTTGCATTTTATCAAGGAACACATGCTAGAATTAATATGTTGTATATAGAGATGGTTGATGTATAAGTTGCAAAAAAACAATTAAAGTACATAATAAAAAAAGAAAGTACATACAGTGACAAGTCCATTAAGATATTTCACATTTTCTCAACTCTCTATTGTTGCTGGAGCTCCTACTGTATACAGAGTAAACTGCACTACAGTTGATCACCTTTATTATTTTGACAACTTTCTCTTTGTTGTGAACACTGAGCATTAACCCACTTGGAACTTGGGAAAGTGTCCTTGCACAAAAAAAAAGGACTTTATCCTTTGAGTTGAACGTGCAGACGTGTGGACTGATGGACTCTTGGAGGAGGTTAGCAAACACTGGATTTTCCTCTGTTTGGACATGTACCACAGGACATGGCCTTGGTTCCTGATCAATAAAACCACTGCACTCAAATGTTCTTATACACAACCAACCCGCCTACGTACCCGGTGACTTGTTGACAGAGTTTAAACAAGAAAAGAAAACAAAACATGGTAGATTGATGATCAGATATGTTTTCTGTCGGGCTCCGTAATTTTGACAAACTTGTGCTATGAGAAGATTTATAACTGTCTTGTCTTCAAGTGGGACATTTACAGAAATAAGCTCTCGTATTTATTTTTGTGAAGTAGATAAACCCAAAATACGACAGCTTTAGATATTTGGAAAATTATCTTTTGGTTTTGAAGAATTTAATGCAACCCAAAAAAAACGAATTCACATTCACTGTACTGCACAAGTAAACGGCAAAAGTCAAAGTTTGCTCTTACCGTGTGTGTCTGGTGTTGCTGCTACTGAGCGAGGTGCTGAATGAGGTCCTGACTGCCCTGCTCCCTTACTTTAACCCAGCCAGCCGCCCAGGGTGCTCCCACTCTGGTTACTGATTAACCAAAGCAGCATTGAGTCAGGGGCTCTGCTGCCATGACTCACAGCCTGCTTTGTACTGACAAGCTGCTGCTATAGATAAATAGGTCTGACAGAGGGAAGAAAGAGACCACCCAATGTCCCTCTGCATGTTGACTTTAGGAGGATGATGTAAGCACATCCTGGAGGGGGGTGAAAAGGAGAGCTCAGCTTCCACAAAGGAGGAGTAGCAGAGGGACAGCCATGCTTGTTTGTATTGTTTGCCAACAGTGTGACTCACTGAAAAGTCACCATATTGTGGAGATGTTAATTACGCATGTTCTTTGTGATCAGTTCTGCCTAACGGGGTCAAACAAGTATCAAGTAAACAAGTCTCAAACCTGGGTCACCCAAATCTATACAAGAACAAAATAGATAGATAAAAAGAAAGGATAAATAAAACAAGTGTAGGGTTAGGGTACCTGCTGTGCCATTATTATGTTATTCATGTTTTCCTGTTTTCAATCTAATCCATAAGAATTATTACTAACTCCATGTAAAATGTGTAAACTAACTATTTACTATCATGAGCTCATACAAGGACTAAAAGTGAAAGAAGAGACTACACATTAAAACAAAAAAGCCCAAATACTGTTTCTGTTATTCTAACTTCACCTCCCCATTATGTCACTTTCAATCTTTTAAAGGATGTTACAGCTGAATTTTTCCCATGTCCTTGAAAAAGAGCAAACATCTTTCACATATCCTTATTGTCAGGTAAACTAATTTGTGAATATATTGTGGAAAGTCCTCCTCGCACACCTGGTTCAACAGAGCTTTGTACACTAGGTTTTCTGATCAAAAGGAGAAACTGATCACATGTTCAAGTGTTTTACAGTCCTGGTTTTATCTTTTACAAACATTGTTACAGTAATAACAGCTGATAACTGGAGGTTAGCAGTGTTTATGTAATACTGACAATGTGACAGAGCACTGTAAACAACTCTCATTCTATTAATAATAGGAAACCAAAACTGTGATACAGTATCTGGCTGACACAACATTCATATAGCCCACAGTATTTTTCATGTTGATATTGATTTCACTTTGCAAACATTTTTACATTGATAAAATACCAAATATTCATATTTTGCAGGCATTTGATTTTAAATCAATAAACCTTTTTGGCTAAAAGTCAAGACAATGGTGTTTTGGTAAGGCAGGGAATCAACAACAATATGTATCATCCTAGATCACAGGAGTAGTTACATACCTTACAAACCTCACTCATTGATCTGCTAGTCCAAAATAAAGAAAGAAATACAAAAAATGCTAATATAAATAAGATATTTAATCTTATGTATTTTAAGGCTGAATAATGAATGATCAAAAATAACATTATATCAATATGTACTACAAATGTGCTAAAATAAAGATTAAAAAATCTTACCTTTTAGTAAATAAGAGTTTTTTTTTAATGTTACAGCAGTACAACAGAGGTTAACACAAAACACCACACTGAGGGCGCATTGTACAATGAATAAAATAAATATAAATATACAACATTTATAGGCGTTTTTACAGGTTAAGTTAAAGGTAAATGCGCAATAACATTAATAGATATAAAAAAAATAGGATGTAGGATGTAGGCTTTAACAAACATGATACTGCAGCATGAGTATATTATCTATCGTTATAGTTTACTGTAACACAATGGAAGTGATGCAACAGGATTCAGGAACTGACAATAGAAACTCACAATTTCTGCAGCAGATGTGAAGTTACACATGTGAGATGACCAGACCCACACCCTGGACCTTCATGCTGGTTTTGGGAACTTACAAGTGAGTGGATAATAAAATATACAAGATGATTATAGTGTATATTTTATTATCCAGTCATTTGTAAGTTCCCAAAACCAGCATGAAGGTCCAGTGTGTGTATTAAGCAAATATCCGCTCCCATCCTAAAACCCTATTTGTGAATAGTTTTATGATAGTTAACCAAGTGTGTGTTTCTCATGCTATCTCTAAGTAAAGTGATGACATCAGAAACGTTAAGGGTGCTAAATCAAAGTGGGCTTTTGGGTATATAAGCTGCTCATGTTCAGCATCTGAACCAGGTTGGAAGAGGAACGGATTCACCATGTGGACTCTGTTGGTTCTATGCAGTGTGATCGCCACACACGGAGTGCAAGGTATTATCCACTCATTTATTATCATTGTGTGTGTGTGTGTTTTCTTTGATGTTTACTCTTTTTGGTTGTTATTAGCTGAACTCCCACCAAATTGTCAGTGGTATACTGCCTTTTAATTTTATTCTGTCATCCATCCGGTGGTGCTCGCTGGACTTCCACTAAATGGCCTACAACTCCCACTCCAACCCAAGGCTATACAACAGGTACAAAAACCCTTCAAGTTACAGCCAATTTGTCTTGGACTTGTTATGTAGTTATTCCTAAGTAGCTGTTGTGTGATGTCAACATCTTCCTGTGTCTCCCAGCTCGGCCCTCATGTCGTTACAACTGTGGATCCTACCTGGGAAGCTGCTCCTGCTCGAGCTCTTGTGAATACTACGGCAGCTGTTGTCACGACTACCGCTGCAAGTGCCAAGTCTAACATATAATTAGCATTAGCAGCCCTCTCTTGCTGAAAAAATATCTGCCTCTCAAAGTCCAGTTTATGACAAATAAGCATATAAAACAAACAGTAGGTGTATTATAAATTACTGTGCAATAAGTTAATGACTTCACTCTTTTTTCTCTCTCATGTAGACTACTGCTCATATGGCACTACACAACCCCCATGGTACACCACAACACGTCCATCCACAGGTATAAAAACCCTTTAAGCTACAGCCAGTTTACTTTGGAGAACTCGCTATGTAAAGATCCAGAGGTATCTGTAATGTGATGCCAACATCTTCCTGTGTCTCCCAGCTCAGCCCTCATGTCGCAACTACTGTGGATACAACAGGGGAAGCTGCTCCTGCTCAAGCTCTTGCCGCTACAATGGCAACTGTTGTCGTGACTACAACTGTAAGTGCCAAGTCTAACAAATCAACAGCGTTACCAGCCCTCTCTTGCTGAAGAAATCTGTCTGTCAAATTCCCGTAAAATGACACAGAAGAATGTAAAACAAACAGTAGGTGTATTATAAATTACTGTGCAATAAGTTAATGACTTCACTCTTTTTTCTCTCTCGTGTAGACTACTGCTCATATGTCACTACACAACCCCCATGGTACACCACAACACGTCCATCCACAG
>OMNW01013980.1:14813-41756 GCA_900303245.1 Selene dorsalis
TCCATCCACAGGTATAAAAACCCTTTAAGCTACAGCCAGTTTTCTTTGGAGAACTCGCTATGTAAAGATCCAGAGGTATCTGTAACCTGATGTCAACATCTTCCTGTGTCTCCCAGCTCGGCCCTCATGTCGTTACAACTGTGGATACCACCTGGGAAGCTGCTCCTGCTCGAGCTCTTGTGAATACTATGGCAACTGTTGTCACGACTACCGCTGTAAGTACCAAGTCGGACAAATCAACAGCTGCAGCAGCCCTCTCTCGCTGAAGAAATCTGCCTGTCGAATTCCAGTGTGATGCTCTGCTGAGAGTGACACATAAAACTGTCTTTTGTCTTTTGATTAAGATCATAAAACAATCAATGGGTGTATTATACTTAGTGACTGTAAGTTAGTGACTAAATACTTCCTTCTCTGTCACATAGACCACTGCCAATCTACTACAATGTGGCCTACCACAGGTAATGATAATTCAACTTTTGTATATAAAAGTATACATATAAACTCATATAAGCTCAAGTGACAATAATACTTTATCTGTACTAAAAAGTGTACATATTATATTTAGTTATTCCTACGTAGCTGTGTAGTGTGTAAGTAGTGTGATGTCATCATCCTGTATCTCCCAGCTGGGCCCTCGTGTCGTTACAACTGTGGGTACCACATGGGAAGCTGCTCCTGCTCAGACTCTTGTCGCTACAATGGGAACTGTTGTCATGACTACTACTGTAAGTGCCGCCCTTGTCACTTTTTGAATAAGGAGACAATGGCAGATGTTTTCTGACACTCTTGGAAGACATTCACTTTGTTCATGTGAAATTGAAAGAAGTTGTTGTGGTGTGAAGTGCAAACTTTTAGGCTTTTAGGTCAACACAGTTTTTACATTAAACTTATAAATTCCTAAACCCTTTTTTCAATTCTTCTGTATTGAACAGCCTACTGCCCATACACAACTCCACACTGGACCGCAGCACCTGCGACCACAGGTGGGATCCTCGGACTGCATTAAGATTCTTCTGCAAATAATATACTTCAGTACAGTAACACATGTGCCATCTTGTTCACCTTTAGGGAATTCTTGCGGAGGCTCTTTGTTTGGCTCTGGAAACCTCTTCAGCCCAAACCATCCTGGCTACTACAACGACAACTCGTACTGTGTCTGGCAGATAAGATCTGCGTATGACCAAAGAATCTCCCTGAGTTTCATGAGCCTGGAGTAAGTGAAGAACACACTGTTGAGACCACTGTCATACAAAAGAGTGCCCTTAATTACACATTACAGAGAATAATATCAACTCGTGGAAAAAGTTTTGATTTTAACTGTAAATCGATCATTATCGGGGAAACTGTTCATGTCTGGCCTCAGGAAATCAGTAATCTCAATAATCTATGGCTTTTATCATATTTTAACAGGTTGGAAAACTGCTGTGACTGTGACTATGTTAATGTCTACGATGGGCCATCTGTTAGTTCACGGCTGTTGGGCAAATTGTGCAACAACACTGTGAACACTTTTTACTCCACCTCCAACTACATGACTGTGCTCTTCCGCACTGATAGCTCAGTTGTTGGCCGCGGGTTTCACGCGGAGTTCACGAGCACCTTGCCACCAAACTCAGGTATAGATACGGTATATTTAACAGTGGGCAGAAGATCTCTAGTTTTTATAAACCAGCCAAAATACTGTAAATTGGCAAACCCTGCTAGACCACAATTAAGTTTTGTAATGTTACACCTTCATCCTAAATATATTTCAACCTATGTAAATATATTGTGTGCATTGTCATTTGTCAGGTCGAGTGGACTGTTCCTCAGACAACATGATCATTGTGATTGAGAGGAGCTACCTGAACTCTGTGGGCTACGACGGCCACAGTCTGTACCTAGACGACCCGCACTGCAGACCTCAGGTTTCCAGTCACCAGGTGGTCTTTAGTTTCCCAGTCAACCGTTGTGGCACCATTCGAAAGGTAGAAAACTCAACGCCTTCTGGAAGATATTATTAATAATTGTACTTCACAATAATAGCATATACAGTAAATGCAGATGTGAGTGGTACCCTGACTGTGGCTGTTTAATATCTTCCACCATGAACAGTTTGTGAATGACAGAGTTGTGTACACCAACAATGTCCGTGCCTACGCCTCCCAGTCCGGAGACATCACACGTCAGTCCAACTTTAAACTGTACGTGGGGTGCCGCATGGAGCAGGACTCAGTGTCGCAGATTATGTATCGTGTTGGAAATCATGAAAACAGCAGCATTTTAGGCACAGGCAGATTCAACACCAGCATATCTTTCTACACATCCAGCAGCTTCTATCAGCAGGTGTGTACGGGTGCAATAAGGGATGGGTTTTTATACTTCAGATTCCCTTTGTTAATACTTACACACATGATGGTGACTTTTCACACTCTCAGGTGACTGAAGTGCCGTACAAGGTGGCACTCAACCAGTATATGTATGTCCAAGTGGACCTGAGAAGGTCTGAGAGCTCTCTGGTCATTTTTCTTCATACCTGTGTGGCCTCACCATCACCCTATGATTTCCACAGCAGGCCCTACTACCTGGTCCGTAACGGGTAAGATGATCATCTCTGTTGCCCGCAAGCTTTGTAGATAAATCACCTGTACTAGCTTCCTGTGGCTATATTCAATAATAAGAGCTTCTTCTAGAGCCTCTTGTGTGTCCCACCACAAACTTGATGCTACTGCAAGTATGAGATATGTCTGACTATGTATTTAAACACTTAAACCTACAAATGCACTGATAAAGGTTAAACCAGTGGTTCCCGAACTATCAAGAAAATGGCAATTGTGGCATTTTGGATCAGGTTTCTGATGTCTGCGATTCAGCAGTCTCAAAGGAGACAATCCCACTGTAAAATTGGGCCCAGAGTTATTTTAAATAAAACCAGCAGATGTTTTTATTTAAAATAACTTTTAGTCTAATTTCATAAAAGAAAAATCTAAATCTAGATTTGTGAAGCTGAACTACTTCTCTGACGATCCAGTGGACTAAACTATCCAAATGTCTTGAAGTTCCAACTCATGGAGCTACAGCAGGAAAATGCTATTTCTGTTCTGTTTCTGATCCCCCAACGTTAACAATGAGTTAACTGTAATATTTGATCATATATCACTCTTGTGCCATTTTTCTGCAGAATGACCACATTTACTTAAAACCATTTTGCTGATGCTGTTTTTGTTCTGCTACTGAAGATGGATTTAAATTGTGTGACTTTCACTTACAAAGTACTTTTACTGAAGTAAAGGTGTACAATCTTTACTTCTTCCACTTACAGATGTTAATAAACAAAGCACAGGTCTCTGTATTCTCTTAACATGATACATTGTGTTCCTTACGTTTTCACAGTGCCAGTAACACTGTTTACTTCTCACCTTCAGGTGTCCTATGGACAGCACCTACTACTCCTACGTCTCTGGCTCCCGCACCTATGCCCGTTTCAGGTTTAAGGCTTTCCAGTTCCTGCGAGCCACAGACAACGTGTACATTCAGTGCAAGGTCCTGGTATGTCAAGAAAGTGACTACAACTCTCGCTGTCGCCGTGGCTGCATCAGACGTACGGCCAGAGATGTGGGGTCAGAGCATGACAGCCAGACTCTGGTCCTGGGTCCCATCCAACTCAAAGGTCTGTAGATGTTTGCACCTGGTTCTGATGTGAATAGTTGATCAACTGAAGCAGAATCATTTCGATCTCATGATCTCAAAAAAACCATGTCACCATTTTTTCCATCTTTGATAGAATCTGAGAAAAAGGAAGAAGGGACTGAGAAGCAGGAGAAGAAGTAGGAAAACGTTTGACTTGATAATGCAGTGAGCTGCATCAATCATCTTTACAAATCTAAAGCTCTTACCTTACTGTGACGCTGAATATACTCATCCTTTCTCTCTTTATCATATCACCTGATTAAAAGCATCATCAAAAGGCAATCTGTGTTTGTGTATCCCAGTATATTAAACCCTAAAATAAATGTTATATATAATTAAGACCACATAATAGTATCACTTTTGTTGAATACAGAGATGGAGAAAAGAGAACAAAAGACAATGCAGCTCTGTTAGAAAACACTTTACTTATAAATTAGTTTGATTAATCCATCTCACAATAAAATGATTTGCCATCCCAGAGGGAGAGTAATCGCCAAAAGGCTTCAACATTCACTGTTACCTATGAACCTACGACACACTGAGAGAACATAAGGCAGTCATTACTGGATGCCCCTATTATTGGTAAGCATGGTGACAAAACAGTGGTCCTAAAAACAATTACTATGTTCTCCACACATGTTGCTAAGCAACAGACAACAGTACTCAAGACAAAGAACAATCTTGCTAAAGTAGCAGTCTTGCTGCAGAACGACTTTGCTTTTTTGACACTGAACATCTATCCAACCACTCAGAATACAATACTCAGTAAATATTCAGAAAAGCACTGGGATTCCACTTGATGAACTGAGGGGAGGTTTGGTGTGTTATCACAAAGGCTGAAATGTGGCATCCCCAGCGCTACGTGGCAATTCTGAAAACGTGTTCACATGAGACACAAGACTTGATTGACATGATTCTTTCCTAAACATGGAGATACTGGATATCAAAGTGACTTCATACAATATCAAAAGATCAGAATGATGCAGTTAAAAGGATATGCAAAACCCTTATTAAGAAAATGAGAGCAGTTACCATGATGCTGGTCAAGGAAGGGCACTGTGTGGAGAAACTTCAATAACAACACGACCTCGATAAAATCTAGTTAAACAACGTAACCGGCTGACCATACAAAGTGTGGCCAGGTTTTACTGTGAATGTCATCCATATGGTACAGCTGGCATTGGTGTCAAAGTTTCTTAGCAGCACTCATGGAGCAGAAATTTGGCAAACAAAAAAAATCATGGCTACCATAGAAAACTACAATGGCCAAACATTTTTTTCTAAGGTTCCGGGCCTCTTCATTACAGTAAGAAGAGAAAAA
The DNA here is from genome assembly GCA_900303245.1 of Selene dorsalis. Lineage (NCBI taxonomy): Eukaryota > Metazoa > Chordata > Actinopteri > Carangiformes > Carangidae > Selene > Selene dorsalis. The sequence goes on from OMNW01013980.1 coordinate 19,804, forward strand.
CTGTAATAATATTAATATTCAAAGTAACAGTCCTCTTTATCTTGGACACACAAGAAAGTGACTATGTCAGGCACTGCAAAGAAATAGTAGTAATGCACCAAGCACTTAAATAATTTCAACAAGGCTTAAGTAAGATCACTCAAGGTCAACAGTTTGACTCCTGTGGATCATCAGTGAAGTCTTTATAGGTCCAGGAGTGTTGAGAATTTATTTGGGTGACAGCCAACTTGTTGACCCTCCCCTCTTCACTCTCTTAACAGGCACAGGTGAATTATGGTCTTATTGGCCATTTCTCTCCATGAGGAGACATTATATTTTTTTGAGGGTTTTGAGAGTCAACAAAAACTCAACTGCATGTTGCATGGTTTTCACAAAATATGAAGTCTGCCCCTGGCATTTATAAAATCACTTCAGAGGAATTGAGAAAGATCATCCCTGCATTTTGATCATGCTTCAAAGCATGTAAATGTGACATTATAATCTCAGGTATACTTTTTAAATTGCTTATAAAGTACACAAAAAAAAACAAAGGAATATAATGGTTTGGTATAATTTGGTGACATGCTTCATTCAATTAGATGATTTAGTTTGGCTCCGTAGGGAAGTTATATTTCTGATTCCTTGATAGCATAAATAAAACTCCCTCTACGACCACAAATAGATTCTCAACCTGTTGAAAACACTGATCATCCCTTTATAATACACTTGAATGGGCACCTTTGATTATACAAAATGGAACTATATGAGTGTTGACATTTTCCTGTATAATAACAACTTTCAAAGGCTAGGCTACATCAAGGCCAAGTAAAAGATCAATAAATAAAATTACTATGGAATTAATAAAAACAAAGCTGTCCATTAAAAGTTAGTTCAAATTCATACTCATTCATCCATTACTTGTGCTGCCCACGGGCAAAGTGGCAGGCAAAGTCATACTTGCTCTTGCACTTATAGCCACAGATGTTGCACTGGAATGGGTTCTCGTAGCCATGACAGCCCATGTGGATGGTGTAGAGGATGTTGTCTGGGAAATAGATGTCACAGTGCTGGCAGTGATGCAGCATGTGGGAGTCCTGGATTGGGGCGGACAGGCCTGGAGCTGGTGTACTGGGTTGGCTGTTGGAAATACTAGGGGTACTGTCGCGCCCACTGTGCTCACTGCAGGGTCCCCCTCCAGGGCTGCAATTACTGTGAGGTGGGGCGCGGGGCTCTGGGGTGATTGGGGAGGAAGAAGAGGCATGGGCCATGCTGGCTGTGACAGCCACAGGAGCTGTGGCAGGGTGGGGCTGTTGGATGAGGAAGGGTTTCTCATCTACGATAGATTCTGCCCCTGGAGACATGGGAGGTTGAGTCTGTCCCTGGGACTCTGAGGGGAGGCTGGCCAACTGGCCTGCCAGGGTGGAAAGCTGGTTCAGGGGGTTGTCCATGACCATATCTTGGTGATGGTGATTCTGATTTGTGGAGAGCCCGCCCTCGACCGCTCGATTCTGATCATCGTAAGTCTCCTGACGCAAGTGTGGCAACTCATGAGAGAAGTCATTCACATTGTCGGCCTTGTGCACCACCATAGAAGGGGGGCTGAAGTTGATGAGGAGACGGCGGCCGTAGCCCAGTGAGCTGGCTTTCTTCTGTAAAACACTCAGCATCTTCTTGTGGGAAAGTGAGCGAGCACCTTTCATGGGCAGCAGTTTGTGGCGTCTGCGGCGATGGTGTGACAAGTTGCTACGATCACTGCAGCGGAAGGAGCACAGCTCACACTTGTAAGGCTTCTCACCTGTGTGTGATCGCATGTGGGCTTCCAGGTGTCGCTCGTAGGCCGAAGCAAAGGGGCAAAGGTGGCAGCGGTGGGGTTTCTCTCCTGTTAGAGGGAGGAAAACAGGCTCAATAACAGAACTCACTTGGGAATATTATCCCCTGAATATGACCCATGAACACCCTATTACCTGTGTGGATTCGGATGTGCTCAATGAGTCGTGCTGTGCCTCTGGTGGCATAGTTGCAGTAGCGGCACTTGAGTTTGCCATCATAGGTCCTCTCAAAACCATCCACAAGGATCCCTGAGCTGTCCTCCAGTGACATATCCACTGAGGGGTGGTCCAGTCCATTTTGACTGCAGTCTGTAAGCCAGAATATTCGCAAAACCAGTTATAATAATTACAAAATACAAGAAAATTTTAAAATAACATACAATACAAACACTGATTAATGATTCAGCAGTGATGTCTATTGAATACAGTCGTTGACATGAACTGATTCAGTTGGCAGCCAAGTTGTAATAACATGAAGTACATCTACAATATAGGATATGGTGAGATATACTATAAACGTTCTTCTGAAATTGTTGTTGAAACAAACGACCCACTGATTTAACAATGACCATGTCAGCACTAACAGTCATGAAACTACATCTGACTGACATCAGATAAGGCATATAGGGGTGTCTGTAGCTGGCCGCCATAAAATAAACAGAACAAAACTGCACTAAACTGACACTGAATTTACATATGAGGGCTATAAACGGTGATTAAATGATACCAGCTAGCTACAGGATTAGTTTACCTGCTGGCAGCTCGTCCGCCTCCTTGACGCCGCTGACAGAGCCTGATATCATGTTGACATGTTGAGTCTGCTGGCTCAAATACTCCTGGAAATCCTTCACAAAGTCCAGCGTGTCCGGCTTTTCCTCACCCATTGAAAAAAAGCGATGCAAACGTCCAACACTGAAAAGACGAATGACGAGTTGTTTTACTGCTCACTTATGACGGGGTGACGTCGGGGCATTTAAATGGCGAAAACAGACAGAAAACCAACCACATTAAAAAAAGAACAATAATAAGTCTAAGTCCCCGTGTGTCGTTAACGTAGCTAGCTGATTTCCAAAGTTGTACACCTACCTCTTCGAAGATAAGTCGTCGGGTTAATGTAAACAGTTTTGTTTACTCGCTTGGAAAAACCGTTTGTCGGGATAATCCTGAAAATCAGTAACTGTGAAGCAGGAAATCGGCGCGATCCGATCAAAGCTCGGTCGCTGCTACACACCGCTCCTCATCACCGTCATGTTGTTACCAAAGCTACCTACGCGGCGTTAGCTACACAAGCTAACGTTAGCTTAACTAGGAGATAGCATCTTTGTCAACAACTACGCCGGTGTGTGGTCGACACCGTCATCACGTACATCGTCCGTATGCGTGTCACTAATCCATCAACATCAGCACTCGTCCTAAAATACCCGTCCCGTCGACACACTCAGTGAAATTCACAAGAAAAGCCAACCTGCGAAATCAAAACAATAAACCTGTTTGAGGGGTCAAAGTTCAATGTGTGTGCATCAATAAAAGCGTCCCGCCAAGAGCCGACTGTAAACCCGCCAAGAAAGGTTCCCACCTCACTGCCGCAAGTGCTGCAGCTTTGCAGAAAAAAATATTACAAAATTATGCAGTGGTCCACGGTATCTGAAATCAAATAAAAACGTCGTTCAACATGTGTAAAGAACAACATGAAGCTATGCAGCTGCTTTCAGGCTTTCTGTGCCTGAAAAACCAAAGATGTCAATTTTGTACAGACGCCGAGGCCTCAAAAACGCGCCGGAGAAGATTGGGTAAGATATAAAGTTTTAAACAAATGATGTGTCATTTACTCACGCTGAAACTACAATATATGGCCTTACGTTTGCCGTCAGTGGTTGGTTTTAATGTATGTTGAAGTTTTCAATGTAATTGAAGCAAACAAACTTTTTGGCTAGTTCCCCCAACTAGCTAAAAAGCGCATTGAACAGAGGAGAAAATCTCATTAGCTGTTGACTGGCGATTTGTTTATTTTAGTTTTCTGATAAAACATGAACTGAGTTTACTTGTCTTGTCGTAGATATTAATATTACAAAGCAAATATTATCATACTGAGTTGTTTAGTATAAACATTTCATCTTAGGCATTTAAATTTAGGCCTATACTCGAAGTAACTTGTTTTTGTCTTTTTGTTTTGTGGAGTTTATGTAACATCTTGTTTGCTGGTAATTCAAAGGTGAAATTGGTATCTATGAGTTACAGCAATGCTCTTTGCCATTGAAGACCGACACATGTCCACTAGCTAATGAAGTTAACTGATAGCACGTCCATTCATGTCCCTGACATGACACATTTTCAGATGTACAGCTTGCAATTATCTGCAAGTGGCAAATGAGGCACAACAATTGCATTACTTTCATTACAAGCTATTGACTCATCCATGTTTTATCACAATCAATAATTTACCAGTAAGGGCTTGGTGAAGATCACATTGCCCCATTTGTGTCAAAGTTGTAGGAAAACCACTGAGGAGAAGATGATAAACGACTAACTTGAGTGTATCCTCTTACGGCATTACAACTGCTACTGACAGAGCAATAGTATTACAGCAGTAATGTAAACCTGCTGCCAGACAACACTTTACTCATTACTTTACCAAATGACACGAGTCTGTCATTTGGTGTTGACAGTTTATCTACCTTCCTGTGTTGTATGCTGTATAAAAACTATAGCTTGTGTGTGATGTATTTGTATACCCTTTCAGGGAATATTAAGGTACTGATTTTACATCTTTTCCATAGATCCTATTGGTTCTTCACGTACACCTGCTGTTGCCTGGTCGCATGGGAGTGAAGTTTGGCACTGGGGACACTAGATGGCGCCCATGTCTCAGTGATGGTACAAGTACTTCCCACTCTACCCTGCCCTGTTTTGAGCCTGAAGCACTTCACATGACACAGGATACAAAGGTAAGACATGAATGCTGGTACAGGCCCTAAACGTTGCGGAAAAAGCTTTAACTCATTAAGGTCACACGTGTCATGGCTATCAGTGTGGAAACACTGTACAGTCAGCTAGCGAGTCCTGGCTGTGTCAGCTGCCACTCCCATGGGACAGCGTACAGAGCACCCACAGAAGACATGACAGTCGACCTCATCAGTTGAACCATGACCGCCTGAGCAGCCAATTACATCACCTTCTAACAGCCTGTCCACACTAATGTTATTTTATTGCAATTTAATTATGCTCAGGTTTCCACCGAGGCCAGATCCTATTGAATAATTTAAACGCAGCCACAATGATTTGTCGCCACGAAAAGACAAAGTACACACTTCTCAGTGCTCTCATTTGTTTCAGCGGTTTTGTTTTTAATTCATATGGCATAAATCTTCGAAACAATAATCCCATGTTGTATTCCCTGCTAAGCATCTCCTGCAGTGAGAGTCATTGTAGCCACTGGTTTGAAGGACAGATTTATTAAGCCTAAAAATACTTAAGGGGAAGAATTGGTCATCCTTAATTTTGCATTAATGACATGTCCACTGCACGATATATTAAGCTGTTCTGTTAAAGGGCAGTGAGAATGTATTAATGAGACTCAGTGCAGGTAATAGTCAAATAGGGCTTTCTGTGGTTGGTATTTACACCCAGTGATACTGTGGTCACACTGGTGTAAACTTGTATAGAGCTGTCTTGCGTGTATATGTCTATATTTTGTGTAGAATGTTAAGTCTCACCTTTTGCCATCGACTGAATTAGATATTATCTATTGTAACATGAATCAAACTCACTAATACATTTTTTTGACTCAGTAATTCATATACTTAACATTTTATAAAGATCTGGCGTGAACTCCAAACCCTTTCAAGAATTATCAATCTAAATTATATGAGCGAGCGTTTGAATATACACGCTGCCACATGTAGAATGGGCTCTGGGACAACACCTGTCTTTGAGAAGGTTGCAGTGTTATCCACTTGCTCTGATTCACATTTAAAAGGCCTGAATGAAAAGGTTCCCTTCTCCTCTTAACTGCTTGATTTACAGGCTGTTTGTGGTTTAACACCACACAAGACAATTAATTTGCTCCTCCTTTCCCTGAAAGAAATTGGAATTTAATTTAGAAAAGGTTTTAAGCAGTCTTTTAAGAGTTGGTGTCATTTGTTGGGCTTGTGTAAGAGCTGCATTAGAGATTACCCTCCTGGAAAAGCTTTTTAATCCTAGACAAGTGCAGCCATAGTAACGGTAGACAGGAGCCTCTTGGATGCAGAAAGGTGAAGAGGGACTTTGACAAGATTTATTCTTCTTCTACTGCGACTGTTTCTTTCTTGAGGTCTCCCGCTCCACGTGGAGCATATGAAAAAGAACTGAGAGGTGGGGGATAGGAAAAAGGAGGTATATATTAAGCTTTTCTTTCCTCTCACCACTTAATTTCCTTGCCGGCGCGCCTTGCACCGTTGTAATGAATGTAATTGCCGCCTTTGATGAGAAAGCTATTATCTGGATCACACTTTACATGGGCAAACAAGACTGCCCCTCCCTCCACCTCCACCTCCCATTTAACTCAGCAATGAGACCCCCCAATTATGCAGGGAACAAGTGGCTTTTCATAAAGCCAGCGTGTCGCTCTTGATTGGTGAGGCTTGGAGCTGGCTACATGTGGACAAAGGATAGATTAGATGTGATATAGGCAAACCAAAAACCCCATTTCCTTGATTAATTTCCTGCGTGCCTCGCGGAAAGGGCCCGCTCTCTCCTCGCTGAATTCTATCTCTCCTTTAAAGACAAACTTTAATCTTTTGATAGGTGTGGCAGCTCAATGGACAGACAGACATTTTATTGACCTAAGTTTGACCACAGCTGCCTGGACTTCAAGAGGGAGTGGGAGCAGAAAGAGAAATGTGTCACTTCAACACGGGAGGATGGGCCTATTTTTCTTATGAAAAGCTCCAAATCTTTGTGGTCCTACAGTATTTCTGCCCTCAGCCAGGACCAACTCGCTTTTCATGCTGCTCTGTTTGTGCTCTCATGTCATCACCCTCTACACACACACACAGGTTGTTCACTCATTCGCTGTCTCTTTTTCACACACCCACACAGAGGCACACTGAAGCACGCTAAACACCCATTTGATAATAGTGGCGAACAGATATGATGGGAGTTTATGAGGCGATGCGCGATAAAGCTGCTGTCACCTTAGGAAGTCTAAGTGTTCTTCTGACTGCCTTATTACCGTATTAAAAGCACGACTCGACAAATTCACACACGCGCGCACACACACCTCAGCCTGGCTCTGACAACCCGGCGTGATTCTGTCCAATATTCCACCAGGCTGAAATATCGAGAACAATCAAACAGACTGTCACAAGTGACAAATTATACTATTACTCCTCAAAGATTGTCATCCTTGAAATGTATTCATAGCCATTTCTTCTTTATCAGTGAGTGATTATTCCTCTAAGCAAGCAATTCCCCTGTGATAAATTGGTAATCAATTCATTTGACTGTTATGCTTTGAGAATGGCTGCAAGGGATCTGCAGCGTTGGTCACTCTTCTTCACATGGTGCAGTTGGGCCTGATAGATGCCAGCTGCCTGACCACCTGACTCTTAGAGGTTTATACCATCAGAAGCAGGTCGCCATCCGGACCCAGTCACGACAGAGAAAGAATTGGCCAATATTTTTGACTGAAGTGGCATTTTAGCAGTATATGTTTGATGGTCCTACTACCAAAACCATGGGTCACAAATAAAGAAGATGGTATAATAGCTTTTGACTGGCCAGCTAGCTCTCGACTTGAAATGAAGTGTCCAGTTGTGAGTTATCGTGGCCAAACGTCATTTGTACAGCCTGAAAAGTGGGGACATTTTTCTAGCTTGTCACTCTCTGGCTATAGCTCATTGTCCTGAATGATGCCTCTGAACGCACAGTTGCCCTAATACGAGCATTTCACTCGCACTGCAAGAAGGCTGGTAATGGATTAGCCTGTCCATAGGAAGATAATATAGTGCGTCCACTGGCACATCCTTAAACACCAATGGTCACACAGAGAGTATCAACCCTCAGCGTGTCTACCACTGTGTTCACAGTTAGTGCGATCCTAGCCAGCTGAAACAAAACACAGGTCTCTACATTTTGTGTCCGCAGTTTCCGATTATTTTTATCAATTTGTCTGCGCATTATTTTGGCCATTAATTGCTCTATCGGTATCGTATCGGTCTGTACGATATCTGAAATGTAGAGAATAATTCAAATAAAAGCATCCCAGAGCACAAGGAGTTTAAAATGCTTGTTTTGTGCAACAAATACAAACCCCAAAGACAGAGCTAAGTCTGCAATCACATATGTTCAACGTGTCACTGACTAACAAATGATCAAAATAGTTTGTTATTAATTTCCTCTTGATTGGCTAATCATTTAATCAACTAAATTAATGTGGGTGTAAAATAAATTCCTGAATTATTAATTATTATACGATACAGAATGAGAGTTGATTCCTTCTTGGCTTCTTTTTGTCTTTCGTTTTAGTAATCATGCACTCTTTTGTTCTTTTCTTTTGTCTTAATATCTTTTAATGTGTTCTGTAAATCAGTATGTCGTCTTATTCAGTGAAAGAAGAAACAGTGAAGGGATAGTTGGTGTTTTTCATCACTTTGAATCCTATATAATGAGAGACCTCTAAAGGTAATAAAACATTGTTTTTATGTGAAAGAAGATGTTTTTAAAAATTACAAATTAAAATCCTTGTAATAATCATAATGAATCAACGTCACTATTGTAAACAAAACTGGTCCCAGTATTCACTGGGGAGCCCGCAGCATTAAAAACTCCAGTGCACTCTAAATTAGCTGTTGAGTTTTGATCTCTGTATGGATCTGCTGGAGTGGCTATTGAGTCTGAGTAAAGAGTGGTCTAAATCGGACAGTCCTGCTAATGTGAGGGAAGTTTTAGATTAATGAGTCTCCTGCCCTCTCAGGATATTGATCAAACCCAATCTGGCCAGGAACGATTTCCCATGCTCCCCTGCTGTAATATTAATAATGTATCAACATCATGAGCAAAACTGGTCACAGTATTCCTTGGGGGCAGCTACAGGATAAAAAAACTCCAAGCTCCAAGAAATGTGAGGCACACTTTAAATTAGCTGTTGAGTTTTGATCGCTGCGTGGATCTATTGGAGTCGCTATTGAGTCAAGAGCAGTGTGAAATCAGCAGTCCTGCTAATGTGAGGGAGGTTTTACATTAATGAGGCGTTCTCTCTTTTGTGCATTTCTAAAATAGTTTCTAATTTCATTTTTTTGTGTAAACAAAACACTAAAACTAATCCTGGGCTTCATACGGAGAAAAAAACTATAGCATATATTTGTATCAAATAAAAAATGACATGCTGAATGTAACTGCAATTTTACATACACAAAATAGGAATTCCCAAGACAAACAACATAATAAAGAACAACTGCAGCAACAAACAGCATTGAAATTTCAGAAAGAGTTGTTACAGGCAATTAATGTAATGACATCTGCAGGAATAACAGCTAGTCTGAGCTTTGCCAAACAGTGGATGGATGTCAACAAAAACTGAAGAACTTAAGAAGCTAAGCCATGTTCACTGAGTTCATTTTGAAGCTGTTATTCATTGATTGAAAGTAAAATTTCAGTTTCAGTGTAGAGTTTTTTGTGAATCCCCCCAAAAACCACTCAATAGACAATTATTTATGACTCCACTCTGACCGGGAACAATTGCTGCTGAGACCCTGCTGTTCTCTTTGTCCTCTTCTAGTCAGGCACTGGCACTGGTGTTAGCCAGAGGCCATCACTGCAGACACTGTTGGGTTGCTGTGCTTGTTTGTTACTTATATACTGTTGTGTAGTTGTAGTTTGATGAGAGTACTCCTTTGACCTCTTAACAGATGATAACAGACAGTAGTAAGTGGTCTGACATAATGTGTGGCTGTAGATCTGGACAATCTCCACACCCAACGAGGAATGACAAGCTGAACATTTCTCAGAAACTGAATATAGTGAATCTCCAACCATAGTGAAGTTGTTTGGATTCTCCTTCATAGATGTGTACATTAACAACATTAAGTTTTGGTCTTCAGCCACAGGAGCCATACTGGCCTCAGTTTGAAGCTGCTACCTCTGGCTGCTGTGGCTCTGTCGCTGGCCCTCCTGCAGGCATCGTTAGCCAGACGATGATGGGAGCCACCTCGGCCATAATGGGAGGGTTGACTGACCCCTGACCCTGTATCGATCCGCTGGCTGTGTCCAGCTGGGCCTTCCCAAACCCAGTCAGCTGGAGAGGTGTTTAAAAGCTAACGCCCCGGCTCCCATCCACTCTGCTACACACTCATTAATTACATCACTTACCTGTGACAGTGACAAACCTGCCTGGCCACGCCGCAGTTTATTAGGGTCACTGTATAAAGACCAGGCCAAACCTAGATCAAAAGTGTGTGTGTGCGTGCGTGTGTGTTTGTGTGTGTGCAATGGAGAGTGAAAGACCCCATCTCATACAGTATGGGATTATGAGTATAGATGCATGCTGCAGAGGGGAGTGTGACTGTTTTGTCCTGGCCTGTCGAGCTCCTTAGTGGGGAAATTTATTTTGATTTATTTGATATGTTGAAAGACAAAGATTGCCAATTTCCTTGTACAGACAAGAATATGAGTATAGATTTGAGAAACACAGCGGGGGGAAAAAAAATCACAAACAAAACCTCCCAGCGGAGTTTATCATTGTTGTCTGTGTAAAACACCACAGAAGCACAGGGATTTGACATGTTTTTGGATGGAATATAAAATCTTGCGGATTTAAGACCACTTTCTTTTTATGTCTTTTGTCTTTTTACATTCTGTGCCAGTTTGCTGACTCAGGTCTTGGCCAGTCTTTGTTGTCTTTGCCGCTCACAGGCAGGTGGATGTTTGTGGCCCATTCACTCCTCAACTTTTGTTGGAGCCTTTTGCATTGCCTCCTTTTTCTGCAGGTGTCTCCAATCATAGGTCCACCTAAAAATCACCGCCATTCCCCCCCGCCCTCACCCCTCTTATCGTTTCTCCTTTTTCAGTATTCACCTTCCTTTTCTCTTTACTGTAGCCCTCCACACAATAAAAGACTATTGGTTTCCTCTTGCCATACCTTTCCCACTACACACTGGTATTTCAATCTCGACTCAATCGAGAAGGCTGACCTGCAGACATAAAGAATTGGCTTTAAGGCTTTCGAAATGGAACTAAATCTGCTGCAGGTCACACTGGGGGAAAATAAGCAGCAAATGTAAGTAAGCATGAAATAGTTTTTCATAAATAATCCAAGTGACAGCAGGCTTTCTAATGGTGCCAGGGGGCTGTAAAAGAATATGTTGCCAATTTCTCCCCTATTAAAGTGAAATAGAAAGCCAAATACGTAACGGTGGTGTCGGAAAAGTTGCATACCTGGGCCCACTGGAGTGGAGATTGAGGACACAGTTGGTTGTTAGAGGTATTTGTAGTTGGGGGTGAGGTGGTGGAGTGATTGCTGGCCTTGCAGTCAAGGTCTTTTCACTGTGGCGGGAAAAAAAATGCCCCTCCTTCACATCAAATCAATTGGTCAATAACTGCCCCCTTTTTTCTGCCTGTGCACAGGTTGGCAGCTCTCATCTGTCCCTGCGCAATGTTGATTTGATTTGCACTTATGTTTTTACAAATAATCAATGCTCCATTTTGACTAATACAAAGGTAACGGTATACATCGTCAGAGAGGGAAAAGGAACCAACCAAGGAACGACGGTGAAGGTATTAATGGAAATGCCATTGATAGAGAAGATAAATGCCAGGATGTAACAGTGTTGTGTGGGTCTAAAATAACACAATACCACAATATAAAATCATTCCATTACAATCTATAAGTTTTATGTAAAAATAGTAATCTATATATTAACTAATACAACTATGAATGAATCGGTGCTCTTTTAAAGTACCTACAAGTACCTCCTATTTGTACTAGAAGAAATATACTTATAGTTATGTTCCACTGCTTATGGTAACCTTGGTACATTATGTCACTGCTACCAACGTTTTTCTCTTGTTATGAATTTATTTGATTTAAATGCTTATTATGCCCTGAAAAAAAAATAACATGGGAAGCATGTGGTTGATGAAACTAACCATGGACCGTGTTGGATTTTCTATGAACCTGTCATGTGGCGAGTGGGGAGAAGAAGGATGTTATGTATAGTATCGCGTACTACCTCGGTCAGAAAACATCAACATGTCGGGCTGTTTGGTGCTAATCCAGCTTTGTGAGGTCACTGTGTGTGTGTGTGGTTTCTGTGTGAGAGAGAGTGAGAGAGACTGATTTGAGGTCCCTGTTATTCAGACTTAGTTATTTATTGCTATTAAATGGTTAATTTTCCCGGGTGCCCTCAGGACTCTGGGCTGTGTTAAGATGTGAGGAAGATAGAGTTGTCAAGGTCTGCTGTGAATGCTTGATGTATTAAAAGAGCAATTTTGAAGGACCCATTATGGATCGGTGCTGGTCCCTCACACGTTTCCCACTTTTACTTAAACAGGAGGAGAATGATGATATGACTCCCATGACTCTTATTTAATCTTATGTTCAGGGACTGTTTGACATAGTTACTAGGTCACATATTGAGTATCTATATGAAGTTCGTATTGATATATTTTGTCTATATCTCTATCTCCATGCCTCTTTCTACACTCAGTTGGCAGTTTTATTACAAAATAAATGCAGTTTATTAAAAAAAATCCTCCTCTCATGACACATGTCTATATTTTTTCATTTCAGTCACTTTTTTGACAGCTCCTCTGGTCTCTTGCTGTTTAAGAGTAGATCTAACATGGCTGTTGTGCTAATCATGTGACCACTTGAGATTAGCTCTAAGTGTTTCTCTTACTCGCTTGATTACTTTTGTGTAATCAGTGCAGAAGTCTTAAGGACCTTCCACAAAACTGTTCTTTTTTCGTTTTTTGAAGTTTGATAAATAAAAGCTTAAAGCATCTCTTTGCAAAGCTCTTTTCCAACTTCCAGTGTGAATTATCCTAAGGTAGTTAGCTCCGGCACAAAGATAATAGCCTAAATTATCCACTGATCTGTGTTGTGTTACGCATGAGAAACAAGATATAAACAGTGTAAAGCTCCTATAAAATTATCTGAACGGATTGTGTTAGTGTTAAATGATTGTATTTTTATATAGCAAAACTTTGTTGACTTATCTATTGTTTTTGGGGGGGTTTTATAGTGGAAGATATTGCTGGTACCTCTAACTTGAAATGATAAGGCTTGATTACAGCTAAGCTGCTTTATCCTTTATCTTTAATCCTAAATAGTTTTCCCCAAACTGATGCGACAAGCTAATTTTGTTTTATTTTCATCTTTACTTATTCACCTAAACACATGAAATTGGGAAAAACCACCACCAAAGGCATACTAAATGAATCTGTCTCCATTAACATTAACTCAGCGTATGCTCAAATATATGTGTCCGTGTGTGTGTGTGTGTGTGCGCAGGCCTCTCTCTTGTCTCTACTCAAGTTTCCACTCATTAGGCAGTCCTGACAGCTGCTGGAAGAGGCAGAGGAGCCATACTAATCAGCTGACAGTAATAGCACCCTTTACCACCCTGTGACACAAGAGAGGGAGAAAAGAGAGCAAACAAACACCAATTACTGTCCGTCAGGAGAAGAGAGAGGGAGGGGAGCAATCGTGTTTGGGCGCTCCTTGTAATCATGTGCTCCTTGCTGTACTCGTAGACCAAACAATAGGGTCGGCTGGATTTGTGTCTACAGGGAGGAGGTGAATATTAGTGTCAAGTAGAATAACACAATTTTTGTCCTCTGACCCAGATAGTGAGAAGCTTGTTGAGTTTATTAGTCTTATGGCTCTTTTGTGTTTGGGTTTGTTATCCTGTCATGTTTCGAAACATTGGTCGTTACATGTCAGCTGACTGCAGGTTTTCTGCTAAGTCGATGGAGCAGCAGAAACAAAAGAAGCAGTTTAAGTGCTATTAGTTTTGATTGGTTAGTAATGGGCTGTTATTCACTAGCCAATTTATTGATCCATCAGTAATCAATTCCAGCTCATTCTAAACCCATGAGCTGAATCTCAGCCCATCTCCTGAAGTGTCTGGGTCGAGATGAAATTGACCCCAGCCCATCACATGCTGAATTCTGACGAGAAGGTCCAGTTCCTCTTTAATGCGGAGGTCCGTCACATCACAGTGGAACACACACATCATTCACATCGATGTTATGGCCTGTTGGCTTCGGAGGCCATCTGAGATACTGTCTGTCGTCTCTGGCCTGCAGGTGCACCTCATCTGTTGGTTCTGGCTTCACCCGAGTCGGTTCCTCTGGTCCGCTCATGGGGGTCTAGGGTAACACTTTCCCATCCCTCTCAGGATCACATCCTTGATAGTAACAGCTCGTGAATTATGCAGTGACACGAGGAGATCAGCTGTCTCCTTGGATGTGGACAAGATAATATGGTGACACTGAGTGTGCATTACACCAGTTCTCTCCATGGGTCAAGGCTCTGGGTTTGGAGCCAAGGCCTTTGGAGGACAGTGCAGTCCAGTAATTTGAACATGTTTGATGCCCACTAGAGTTAGACATTTCAAATCACTTCCCCCGATTTAAATTATTGTGTTAAATTGAGGTTAGGGCTGCACAATTTCTCTTATTTTCATTGACATCGTGATGTCAACATGCACGATAAGCACATCGTAAAGGTTGCCTGAAATGCGATGAGTAAGTTTTATGTACAGGCGCACCTCATACATGTAACCTTATCTACACCGCTAGACGTAACGTAACATTACAACAACGGCAGACTTCCGTCGGGTCGCTCGGATACTGCGCTGGAAATGTGTTTTCAGCTGAGCTCTAAATGGTGCTTTGAGTCACCAACGAGGAGCTTCTCCACTAAAAGCTACTGATTCACTCAGTCGTGGTGATGATTCAGAATTGTCACTAGACTGGAGATCTGCTGAAGATCCATTTAAACATACCAGCCCACTGATATAAGGAAGTTACTGAACCCTCAATTAGGCCTGTCTGGCAAATGTAATGTACACATACATACATCATCTCCAGAAAAAGGCTGCATTTTCATAAATAGCACCTTGTTAAATATTCTTATTTGCTTTTCTGCCAAGAGTTGGATGTAAAGTTTCAATTCTGTGCTTATGTCTCTGTACTGTAAAAATGTAGCTGGTTAGCATAGCTTAATGTAAAGATTGGAAACAGCAAGAAACAAACAGCTATGCTGGCTCTGCCTGGGGGTTAAAAAATGCTTACCAGCCCCTTTAAAGCTCCCTAATGTTTTTAATATTTTACAGGGAGTTTTCTTCTTTATTTTTTCAGAGTAGACATTCATGATATTATGAGTTCATTTGTACCATTTCAGAGGTGCTTATTTTTACCTTTGGACAGAGCCAGGAGCAAAGGGCCAGACTCGCTATTTCCCTGTATCTGTCCTTCCACTGCTTGCAGCATATTTATAATACAGACATGAGAGCGGTATCAATCTTCTCATCTAACTCTCAACAAGAAAGTAAATAAGCATATTTCCCATATTGTCACTCCAATATTTTTTCACTGATGAGTTTACATGACTCAATGGTGCGATTAATTAGATATGAAACAAACAAGCTCTTTAAAAAAAAAAAAACGGCATTCTTGGTTGAATGGGTCGCCCGGGTCACATTTAGATATTGTTAAGTGGCTTTGAATAGCTCCCTTGATTTCACAGTTCCAAATGACCCGCGATAATCAGGCCATTAAAATGAGCCTATTCTCCACATCTGACACACTTCCACTCCCGCCTCATCTGAATAACAAATCAGCTCTGGAGTGCTTTCTCAAACAGAAAAGGGAAAAAAGAGGGAAAACCGACTTTCTCTTTATTTTCAGGTTAACCTTATCTCTGTGTTCACGAGAAAGGACAGTAAGTAAGCTAGAGGGGGGAAAAGGTCCTGTCAAAAGTGCCAGTGCCTGTGTGAAAGTACCCGGTTTTCTTAATTCATCCCTTAGGACCGGATAAGTCTATCAATCTGTTAAATTGGAAAGCCATTAGGTGCCCTGGTTTATGTGTTTCAAGCTGTTAACTAGAGGCTGATTGATTGTTGTTCCTTTGATGGGATATGCTGATCTAATCTCACTGTGTGCACGTTTGCAATAAATTACACAATTCATTTCCCCCCATTTAGAGGTGGGGGGAAATCACACCTCCGGGCATGCCTACGCTCTGCAGGCAAAAGAGCAGGGAACCTATTTTATGGTGCCATTTAGCCAGCAAGCTTTCAGCAATCCCAGCCTTCTTTCTAACCCCCTCCCTCGCCCTCTACCCCTCCAAAAAATCGAAGCATAATCAAGGTGTATGTTTAGAAAATTTATTGTTATAATTTTCCCCCATAATCTCTTCCATTTTCCTGCAGCCACGCCGACATAGATCATCATCTAAAAAGAGAGAATGGATAGCAGTTTAAAATTTATCGGTCTTTGATTCTCAATTATACGTGTTTATGACTTCATCTGTCTTCAGTGACTTCAACCTTTTCCATTATGGCGGAATATTATTTGTACGGAATCCATTAAATTCACAAGGCAGGACTCTAATGGTCGGGCTGCAGCGATTTGCAGAGGGAAAAGTTTTGAAAGGCTGGCTTTAGGAAAAACGCGGCTGTTATGACACAAGAAATTGCTTTATTGATGGTCTGCTCTGCTGCCTGTGCATTTGGCCATTTGTTACCCGGCCCATGTCTATATCTCAGGCTGACACTGATGAGAACTTTTCTGTTGCCCTCTCCAGATTACCCAGTTGTAATGACACATCCAGGCAGGCTGGGTAAAAGCTGACGATCCAGGGCAGAGTTTTTAGAGGTACAGAGGGTGGATATTGAGGCTGGGTGCCTGGAGGGCTCAGACGAAGCTGCTCATAATAGAGAAAAAGGGCTACATCGCTTCTATGACTGTTTCCGTCCAAACCTTACAGAGGTCATCATCTCTTCTGAGAAACAATAAAGGAAGAGCAGGAGTGATAAAATGTAGATAAAATGAGAGCACCGGAGATAAAAAGGAGGGTACATCCTTTCTGTGCCCATATCTACTCATAAGGCACATGCTAGTGACATATTTTCAAATGATTTCTAGATGTTATACAGTATTTATACTCTTCTGTCTTGCACACAAAGTGCTCATAGTCTTAAATATTCTCCCTTCGCTCCTCAGGTTGACAATTTAATTCTACTACAAATGTTCCCATCCTTAAACACAACTCAAAGTTTCTTGTAATCCTCATTTTGCGCTTCATCACCTGAATATGAAAAACAAAGAATTCAAACAATTTAAAAGGATTGCAACTTGGATTGCAGTTGGCCACAAATCTTTGTGACCTTTTTACCATATTAATTCATCATCAGTTATCCAAATGGCTATGTGGATTTTTAATCTGAATACCCAGAGAAAGTAGCAAAACATCCAGAAATTATAGAATTGGTATCCTGTCTGCTGATTTGTGCTTTACCTAAACTTCATAAAACTCTGGTTCATCGTTAGAAAACCAACTCCCAAAAATCCTTAAACTGCTTTTTATATGCATTGTTGGGTTGTATCCAAAACTGGTAGAAGTCTGCAAGTCAATGGCTTCATTGCCTTTTAAGTGCATTTCATTAACTGAGTTTTTCGAGATGGGTATGCACCTCGTTAATTTGAGATTTGAGTGAAGCGCTCTGTGAATTAAGTGTCTTCAACTCATCATGGTGAAACCTGGGTTACAACAAGATAGCGTTCATATCACTGGTTTTAGCTTCCTTCTTCTTTTTATGCTGTGCCACATAAAGGCCAGTTTTAAACACAGAAAATTTCAGTGTTAAAATTTTGATAATGTTCACCTTCCTTCACCCAGAAGCTTGTAACAACCAACAACTGGAACCTCTTTATAAAAGTGATTAGCCGTACAGTAAAGGAATATCCCAGCCTCGTGACGGAAATACATTTGCCAGGACAGCTGTCCTCCTCCCCCTCCTTCTTAAATACATGTTATTTCCTGTTTACACACAGAAAGTAACAGGATTCCCTCCAGTCAAGTGGTTGCTGAAGTGTTCCAACCTGAATGACATTGAGCTCCTTCGACTGGCCGGTGCAAGGGGCTGAGTAAAAGCTAATCAGGCTGTAATTCAAGGTTCGCCTGGCCACTTACAATCGATACCTGCACAATCCCAATTAAAGCTTGCCGGGTCAGTGGAGGGCCACCAATTCCTTTACAAGTTAAATGCAATACTTAAATCTAAGCTATCTCTGTGTGGCCTTCATTGGTTTAATGGCTCGTCCCCAACAGGAGTGCCCAGTTAAAAGTGCAAGAAGGACACAGGGTGGACAGCTTTCAGAGATGAATGTGTGAACACAGTTTTACAGCAAGAGATTGTTGTGCAAATCAATTCAGTACAAACTCACTCCAGCTGAAAACAATACACATGCATGGACGCAGTTTTTCACCAGTTGATGCCTCAGCCATAATCATTTACGTGCTTTTAGATTGAGTCTGTCGCAAGAAATTGCAGTGATACACAATGTGATCAATAGTCATTAAGGTATGTTTTTTCTATCATTTCACCGATTCCAAACACACAGAACCAAATGTGGAAAATAACGCTGTACTTTAACTTAAGTAGTATACCTGCAGTGTGATTGTGCTTTACTTGAGTATTTTCATTTCATGCAACTTTATCCTTGTACTGCGTCAAAGGAAAATGTTTTACTTTTTACTTACAGCTTGGCAGCTTGAGCTCCTAAGTACTTCTCAGATCATGATTTCACATAAAGCTGCATAATAATATGATACATCACAATACATGGTTGAGGAATGAGACTGGTTCGGGCTTCATGTCACGTTTCAAGAGTCTTTGACTTGTAAGCAATTCCACTATTTTTTAACACTAAGATTTTAGATACAAAACAACATATTTTTAATATGGTTATGCGCTGTTACTTATCAAACTGTCAGTAGTTGCTAGAATTGACTTCATCTTTATCAAGCATAAAAGCTAATTATTGCTAACTCATTAGTGCAGCAGTAATGGTAATCTGATAATATCATATAGCCTTTAAGAGACCATTTTTATGCACTGAGTACTTTTGCTTTTGATATGTTAATTATGTTTTGATAATGATACTGAATTCTTTTACCGAAGAGTGATTTTAACACAGGGCTTGTATTTGTACTACTTGTAATAAAGCACTGCTTTTACTCCCAAGTAAAAGATCTGTTTTTATCTGATCGCAGTAGCTAGTTACTTAGAAGATCAAGAAAAAAAAATGTATTTAATATAATGTACTTAGGTTAAACTACAAGACAATATAAAACGTCATTAAAATGCTAGGCCTAGAGTAACATTAAAAAATCAGTAATCATAATCCTGAAACCAGATTGAGTGGTAGATAGAGTGATAGATGCTGTAACCCTCACTGGAGGCATTTTATTTGACATGATGACAACTTTTGATACAGTACGTTTCCAAACAATGCATAGCTGCCTTTTTTAAGTCGCATTTTCATTGTAGAATCTTCTCGTGCAATATTGTATTTAAAACATGCGGTATTGGTACTTTTAGTAAGTCAGTAAAGGGTCTGGTTGTTTCCACCAACAGTGCCTCTAACTCACAATAACAAACAATCAGCTCCACCATCGACATCTCTTACACACCTATTTCTTCTATTCTCCTTCCAGTTTTCTCCCTCTGAGCTTTCGCCATGGCGTTCGTGTCTTTTATCACAATTTTGACCCACAGAAAGGAATTCTCACAAGATATCAAAACAAAAATCTATATTTAATATGGGAGCAATTACAAAGTGAAGTTGGCTGCACAGGGCCGTTGTCACCAGAGCGCGTGTTTTTCATCAAATAGGTCATTAGACGATGATGGATGTAAACCTATAAAGTATCTAAACTGGACCTTTTAACAAACCACGAGCAACACTATCATTTCTCTAATAGAACCTGCTGACCGTGTCATTCCCTCCTGCCATTTGTCATTTTTCCTTGTGAAATAATCAATATCTGGGCGCTTTGAAATAAATAATATAAAAGTCATAGTAACCTACCCGAGGAGCAACAAAAATAGACTTATGGAGCATTCAGAAGGCCTATGTAGCCTATGGGTAATACTGCATGTTTTCTAATCAGTGCATTATATGAACTATATATTTTTACAGTGAAGCTTACAGGATCTTTGTTTGTGGTGTTTGTTTTCAGGTTTAGCGACTGTTGTGTTCTTTGTTTCCTCAGTTAAACGTGTTTGACTGTATTGGTAAAGCATTGCGGTTAATTTGTAGCATTATTCTTTGCTGTGCTCTTCGACAGTCTCTGACGATCAGAAATGCCATCAGGCCAATATGATAAATATCTATACTCATTTTTATTAGACTCCTGTTTTTATTCTGCATCTATCACCTTTTTCCTGCTGAAGTTAGCATGCTAACCAGCCGGGCTCGTCACTTTCCGATACCGAGTCACTGTAGCCTCTAATCTGGCCTGTGCGGGTGGTGCTGCTCTCAGAGGGTTTATTAACCTCTTGTTTTGTCAATGCAACGAATGGCTGAAGTTCTTGGCAAGCGGCCATCAACACCACCCACTGACAGCAAGAACCCAAATAGATTTGAGGGCAGAATAAACCTGCACATAGGCCCTTTAATCCTTATACCCAAGACGGCTGTGTGGTTTTACCATCTGTTCTGTGAACTGATATCATTTTCTCTAAATTCCTGGATCCACACATTTACGGAAAATCTCCTTCAAAATTTAAATGGTGTGTTTCCTGACCTTTGTCCCATCCCAGAAATCCAAGATTCAGACACTCTGAAGAGTTTACCATGTTCCCATATTCACAAATATCTATATATTTTTGCACCAAGGGGAGCTCCCACCTCAGAGTGAGAGTGTCCTGAAATAGCTGTGATCCTGAGGAAACATGGCACTTAACATCCCAGTAACAGGGTATCTCCACTTGAGCAGCTCGCTAAATGAATAACACATGTTAATTACACAGGCGTGTTGGTGCATATGGGGAACTATAGATGACACTGGGGGGAAAGAAAAGCAGCCAGCTCAACCTTTACCTTGTCACTGACACCTGTCATTATGGCTGCACGTCAGATGGTTAATGAATGTGTTAAGGGACCAGATGATGATTTACAGCTGGAATTGATATATCTCAGGTTACATGTGTAGTCAAACTGTTTGGAGGGATATTTTAAATGTAGATGAAAACAGTCTCATCACTGTCTCTCTTGGTCTCTTGGTCTCCTATAAGTTTATTATTTGTCCATTTGGAAGAGATTCATTGACAGTTCCTTATAATCTCAATTCTAATCAATGCACATACTCCAACCTTAAACAAAACACTCATCCCCACCTTAAATATTATATTATTAGTAATAGTATTAAAGGGGAACCACCTCCTGCCTCTAAATGAAAATGACTCACCACCATGTGACAGGAGCCTATAATGCAATTATTATCCTCACAACGTCACTGATAACAAACACCATCACAGCTTCTTCCACACTCTTGCAGTTCACCCACGTGACCCACAGAGGACGCTGTCTCCCTGCTCTTCCACTGTACCAGCTTCCAACCAATGAACAGCTTTTTTCTCCCCTTTCTTTTTCTTTTCTTCTTCTTTTTTTTTTTTTTACAAGTCAATTAATATCAATGAGTGAATATACATAGCACATTTACAAAGAGTGCAATCTGAGGGATGAATTAACCAAATCGATTAGGGAGGAATAAATGACTGCGCGACCAGCAGACATTGTGGAAGTGGCCCTCGCTGGAAATCAATGAATTAGAAATATGAATCTAATCGCCCATTGGTGACACGTCGAGTAGCTGCAGCCTGATCTCAGGCCTTTTTCATATTGTCTCTGAGTAGCGAGAAATTGGGAACAAATTTGACGATTGCACAGGCGACATGCTGCCCATATATAACCTCTGAGTGAGGGTGTGTGTTACTGTTTGGTCAAGTTTGGATGAAAACTGAAACGATGCTACACAATGAATTTAATGATAAAGGGTCAGATAGAACAAAATCTGGACTTTTTCCTCTATTTTAATTTTAATTTCTGTTCTGCTTCTGTTTTATGAGTTGAGATGTAATGGGAGTTTTATTT
>OMNW01013981.1:0-31596 GCA_900303245.1 Selene dorsalis
GGGACAGGGGGTTGAGGCCTGATTCGTAGCTCGGTTTGGTTTTAGACTTCTTTCTCAGCAGTAATCTAACAATCCCACCATGCCAATGAGAAAAGCAGTTCTAATGACACACAGCTGCAGTGAATGGGGCCCTTCCAGTTGAAAATTAGATGGTTGGTATAAGAGAAACCAAGAAGCAAGCCCCTATCTCCAGAGAGAAGGACATGCCACTAGTCCAGTTCTCTGAAAAATGTACCGCAAATGCATAGCAAGACCTGAGGCTTTGGAGGATACTTCTGTTTTTAATGTTTTAACTGAATAGTTTTGGAATATGGAGAGCCGAAATCATGACATCACATTCAGGCCAGTCTGCTTGTCTAGCTTCTGTGACTGAACTTAGTCTCTCATTCAACTTCTTTTTCATCACCTCTCTGGAAAAATGGATCATGTTTCTCCAGACAAAAGTTCTCATTTTCTGTGAGAAACCAGTCTCCACTTACTATTAGGAGATGAAACCTTCATGGTACGTTGTCTCTGCTGAGCCCGTTCACAGCAGCTCACCCTTCAGTGTTGGTGCTCCTGACCGCTGATCTACACTAATCTGAACCTACTGTCACACAGCCTTGCATCAAATAATCCAAATTATCACTAACAAAAACACAGGGGAAACCATGAGTCAGTCAAACTGCTAAGGTTAGCTCTATAATCATGGAGGATGGACTACGTGGTGGACTATGACTACCTAAAAAGTTAAATAAAGGAATTTTAGGGATATTGACGAAAAACTGGTACAATGATGAAATTCTGGACGAGGCATCAGAATATCAGAACAAGTCTATTTCTTAAAATGCTAAACTATTCCGCTAAATCCTGCACCTATAGCGAAGGATTACCTTCACACATAGCAGTGTTTCTCAGTGTATCCATGACCACTCTCATGATGCTGTCACCAGGAAATGAGGTCAAATTTGTGAGGAAATTAGCTGTTTACGTACAGATTTAAGCTAAAGTGAATATTTATTTACTCTATACAGTGAAACAGGCTCTTATGTGCACATAGCGGTGCACACGAAGCCACCCCTTCCCATAATCACACGGTAATTGTTCACTCAAGAATACGTAGCCGTATTAACTGCAGCAACCCAGACCAGCTGAGTCTCAGTCATAATGGGAAACAGCCCACTGCCGTTTATATTTTCATTTTCCTTCCTCATTTTTAAAGCTCCCAATTTTTCCATAAGGTAGTCATTTCCAAGACTGACGTGAAACCAGACACCCAGGAGAACTCATGGTGAAGGGCCAGAAACAACATTCAGCCAGCCCGACATCCTCTCACCTTCCCCAGTCCCCCTCTCCTTCTTGTGCGAGTATTCCTGGGAAGGTAAACACCCTTTCACTGTGTCAGAAATGGGATTTCATTCTGCTGCCATGGCAGTTTCTTCCTCTGGCCTTATTTTCTGTCCCTCCCTCTCTTTCTTCTCCTCCCCTTTCTCCTCTTGCAGCCACATCTGGAACCCAGCCCCTCATTTATTTATGTGGTCTGTGTTGTTTCTTTCTTTCCTTATTTTTTTCAGCTCTTATTTAAAAGTCCTTTACCTTGTCTTGCTGGCAGTTTCTCTCCATCTGTTGAGGTCTGCAATCGCCTCTCGACATAACTGGTCAATCTGCAATTACATGCTCCTGCACAGACCCCTCTGAACGGCACCACTGCTCAAACGGCAGACCGAAATAGAATAGTTTCATGTCTGTTTGGATGGCAGCCCAGCTGAAACTATGCTCCTCCGCTTGACTGACAGTGGGATGTGGGCTTTTTCTCCCCAAGAAAAAACTTAAGGCTGGTCACATTCAGACTCTGAGCAGTCATACTCCAGCAGGCTCCAGTGGCAGTTGGCCCAGCTGAGCTCCAAAAAGGAGAGCAGGGCAAGACAAAGATAAAGTGAGTGAAAGGGAGAACAGAGACAGACAGTCTGCAGGGAAGAGGACAAGAACCGTGAGCTGAAACTATGAACCCTCCAGGGAACACTTCATCTTCTAGTCGCTGACCAAGAGAATGGGTAAGTTTGGCAACCGGTTCAGTCTTACGTCAACTTCTGGAAAAAGGTTAAATGATGAAGTTTTTTAGATAACTTGAACACAACTCAGCAGTGCAGCATGCAGCACCTGATTTAAATATTCTGACACCTGATCCCTGTCATATCCTCCAAACATCTTCAACGGCAATAGAGCTGTCCACTTGTTCAGGGTCAGACAGACATTACAGCAGAGTATTTTCCATTTGGCTTTGGAGTTGTTATATTTTACTAAGTGCTTGAAGCACTTTCACAGACTAAACTGATGTCAGAGCCCATTCTCTCATGGAAGTGCTTTTGACCAGTGTCTAACTCAGCTTTTTTTTAAAACTCCCTTAAAACCCTAAAAAAATTGTCAGTATTGTAATGTGAGACTTCCTAAATTTAAATAGCAGCAGTACTCATCATCTGAACATTCTGTTCAAGCCACTCTGGTCTGTTTTTTTTCCCGTTGTTTTTGTTTTTTTTTTTAATTCAGGAAAGGTTTATATTTTATGGAATTAAGGACAGGACCAACTCCAACTGACAGAAAAACCTGAACCAAAATCTACTGAGTAAGAGATTACATTCACTAGACTTCTGTAATCATAAAATGAAAACGCAGTACAGTATGGTTTGATTTTGAATGTAAACAAGTTTTTTATGGCAGTGATAACTCATGTTGAGTTCAATATGTTGACATTGTTATAAACAATTAATACAAAATATCACATCACATATGCAAAATAGCTCAGAATAAACTGAATCATATTATTAGGGTCCAGGCAGCCTAAGCTGCCGGAACCCTGTTGTTTTAGCCAGTGTTCTTCTTCTTCTTCTTCTTCTTCCTTGGCAGTCCTACTTCCCATGCATGAAAAATCACCCAACTTTGCACGAAGGTCCAGTCTCATACCAGATTTGCTCATGTCAACATTCCTAAATTTAAAAACTTTGAAAATTCCTAACAAATCAACTGTACATGCTACAGTTTTGCAACTTTCACCAAAATGTAGCCCCAATACTTTAGAAACTTTTCTACGATTAAATCCAGTACAAAATATGAAGTCCATCACTCTGTTTTTTTCAAAAACTATAGAACTTATTAAACCTTATTAACCTTATTAAACCAAATTTGCTACACTGCATCTTCAGACTGTCCTCCACAAAGTTAACACCACTCAGAAAAACTGAGCCTACAGTGCATGAAAACATTTGACTGTAAATGCCTAAATTTGTTGAAAAATGCCTGGCCCTGAGCATTGCTGTGAAGCGACTTTAATTGATTATTGAAGTTATAATCATATAAAGGATATAAATGATCTATCAAGACAAATATGAATAGGATGCTGCTCAGTGTTCTCAGTTAGAAATCTATTATATTTTGTTCTGAGTCATATTGGAGCTGAATTCCAGTGACGGTAACTGTTCTGAGTGGGCTGATCTGGTTTGTGTGGGAGTGGTGGAAGCTGGGACTGTGGAAAACAACAAAGATTACAGTGAGACTGACAGTTGTGATGAGGACATGGCCATGTCTTTACTACAGGCTTGATGTGGTGGTCCAGAGATGTGTGTTTGAGAGAGAGACAATCAGAGATTACCAAAGAGATCATAATAGGTTTCTCTCTCTCTCTGCTTGTGTGTGTGTGTGTGTGTGTTTATTATATCATATCATTAGCATCATGATGTTTCCATGGTGAAGGGGTTTGGGGGTCACAGCTATCCTGGAAGTTGTGTTGTCTGGGGCCAGGACCAGGAGGGGAGCTTGCCAGCGAGCGTCTGGTGGCTGCTCAGTTTGGTTCTAGTTCAGGGTTGGGTGCTATGCTGATTGGGCAGCAGACAAGGGCAGAGGCCCAGGCATTTGGATCCCTAGTATAGAAGACTAGTTCTACGTGGAAAGTCACTTTACTGGTGGACAAGGATCCTGAACATTTATTGGAGTTCAGACAGAATTTGACTTTTTTATTCCGGTTTTTACCTTGTTCCTAGCTCGTTCTCTCTTCTCTCAAAATACTGACAGCTTTTAACTACATATTTTAACCGACTAAGGCACTTTAGCGGTTTAGTGCTTTTCTACTCATCGGTAACTGGCCTCCCAGCTGATGCTGGTTTGACAGCGTGGGAAAATTTCCATTAGTTTTCTCCACACACCGGGAAAAAGGTGGAGGCCCACCTTAGACCCACAAAGTGAAGATTGGGGACTTACCCAAACCTTTCATCTGCAGCAGGCCTGTTTTCCGGGCCCTTGGTGATAAGTCTCCTCTCTACTCCAGGTTGTAACAGTGCCATTTCACTGCTGTGGGCTCCACGTGTGTAAGTTTCTCCAGAAGCAAGACAGTCGATTATCCTGAGAGAGTAGAGAGTATCTTCTCCACCCGTCTCCTGTTCCTGGCGTTTGTTGGCTGTTGTTCTCCCTGTGTTTCAGAGCCTTTGATGACGTCATCCTCCGTTTCATCTGTGGACTCGCCACACTGTGACATTCTCCTCCAGAAGTCATGTAAAAAGATTGCCCACCTTAAGGAAGATGTCTGACGGCTCTCCAAGGAGCTGCAGTTGAAGAACTCAATACTGTCCAACCTCTCCACTTGTCTTCCCACACTATCCAACCTCTTTATGTCCAAGCAGCTCAATAAGTGAGCTTTGCAAAGCACAACTGCACAGGACACGGCTGTGTGGGACCCCTCCACCTGTCCGCGCCCCTCCTGCTCAACACCTAATATGTCATCCTGGTCTGAGGTTGTGACCTGTGGCTATGGGCGCAAAAGGAACTCCGGCTTTGTCTCCTCTCCCCCATAACTGATCCTATCCAACCACTACAATGTCCTGTCGACTGAGGATTTTCCACCCCTCCAGCCCGCTGCTCCCACATCAAACCCTCCACCTGATCCAGCCCCGGTAACTGCACCCTCTGACTCTGCATCTGCCCTCCCGCTGGTGACCGATAGCGCTCAAATGGAGGAGTCTCAGCCCTGAACCTTGTCCCCCTCCGCCAGGCACAGGATCCTGAAGGAGGCTGTGCTGAGACACTCCAGTCGACCTCCTCGTCACGATCCAGTGGAATATCCCCCCTCCAGCATTAAAACTCCTATCCTGCAGCCCTGCCACCACGTACCCTGTTTGGTCCCACTACCTTGATCGTGGGCGATCGTTCTCCAGGAACATCCGTTACTCCAAGTCCACCACCCGCTGTTTCCCTGGAGCCACAGTCTCAGACATCCTCCACAAATTACCTGGGCTCCTCCAAGTTCTCCCTTCTTCCGTACTCTGCATCCTAATCCACGTGGAGCTATCAATCTGTCAATCCTTTCCGTGTCCGGGCCGGGTGAGGTTTCCAGTGTCAAATTAAGCCGCAGGCTCCACTCCTGGTGGTGCCCTTCCGTCAATTCCTTTAAGTTTCAGCTTTGCAACCATACTCCCCCCGGAGCCCAAATACTTTGGTTTCCCAATGACACTGCTTGTCAGCAATAGAAAGAAAGAAGAAAAGAAGAAAGATTTTAACTGACTTTCAAACTATCTAAAAAGTTGTGGAAAATCTGTCTGCCTGCAGAGCTCTCAATGTTGTTTTAATTGATAACTTCAATCTTTCCTGAAACCAGCCTGTCCTATCTGCTCTGTTGAACGCTTGTTCCATCAACAACTGATCCTTTATTCTAAATGACTTATTTACCTCTTCAGGTCTGGATTTCCTCCTTTCAACTGAGACTTGGCAAAATGTTGATGATTGCTGATGTCGCTTTTAATGAACTTTGCCCACCAGTGAGCCTTGGACCTCCCACCTCTTTTGAAGTATTGTTATTAAAAGTCAGTTGCCTTAACCCATTTCATTGTGTTATAGTCTTTCGCCCTTCAGGAACAAATGGTGCCTGGTGTTCTGTCAGAATTTAGTGATTTTTTATCTTCCATTGTTCATTTAGATGGGATCCTCCTGGTAGGTGATTTTTTTTTGACAGCACCGACAGCTTTGCTTCCAACTTCTTTGACTGAAGCCTTCAATCTGACCCAACATGTTTCTGGCCCAACTCATTCAGAGGGTAACACGCTGGACCTTGTTTTTTTTACTTTGGGCTTAAATGTCAGCTCTATCACCACTGAACAGATTCCAGTAACTGATCACTTTTGTGTTTTATTTAATTTATCTTTTGAAACTGACTTTACACAAGTGAAACGAGTAAAAACCTTTCGCTTCTTAAATAGCCTTTGACAGCAGTTTAATTTCACTGCATCCCCCGCACAATAGCATTGATAGCATGGTTCACTGTTTCAGCTCACATGGTTCGGCAAGTCTTGATGTTATTGCCCCCTTTACCTCCCATCTGTAAACCCCGTCCCTTGGTTGACGGACAAGATACGGAGTCTCAGACACAAATGACGCCAATCTGAGCGTCTGTGGAAATCCACTAACCTCCAGGTGCATCGTCTTTACTGGAAAGAGCTGCTTACCACATTCAATGATTCTGTAAAGAAGGGCCTCCTACTTTGCAACCGTAGTTTCAACCAGCAAGCGAAATCCAAGAATACTGCTCCAAACCATTAACACCATTGTTAGTCCCCCGCTCCCCATAGTCCCGGTCTCTTTAAATCAGTCTATCAATTTTTGTTAATAAGGTATCTGAGGTGAGGCCAGTATCACCCCCTCCGCCTCTTATCATTGCTATGCTGATGATATTCAGCTTTATTTGTCTTTTGACCCTGATAATAAAAGAAAATCAATGTTTTAGCCAAATGTTTATCTACCATCAAGAGGTGGACGGCCAGTAACCAGTAACCACCAAGATGGAGGTTCTCACTGTTGCTGCCGATTCCATCACGGCCAAGGTGGCTGATCACATGGGGTCGTCGAGGTGTAATACTCGCTCCATTTCATTTCTTGCAGACTGGACTTGTAACTCTCTTTTCACCAGCCTCAATATATCAACTCTGGAACGCCTACAATTAATACAGAACGCCGCGGCCACACTGTTCACCCACTCACAGAAATCCTGCCACATCACCCCCATCCTGCGCTGGCAGTGGCTCCCTATGGCCTTCAAATTCAAATTCAATGTCCTGGTCATCACTTTTAACACCCTCAGTGGTTCAATCCCCTCATACATCTCTGACCTCCTCCAGCCCTACACCTCCAATCGGTCCCTCAGGTCCCCTGTCCAGGGTCTCCTGGTTGTTCCTCGGACCAGGCTTAAAACAAAAGGTGACCGAGCCTTCCAAGCTGTAGCTCTGGAATGCCCTCCCCCCTGACTTAAGAGCCTCCACTTCAGTACACATTTGCGCAAAAATAAAAACCCACCTTTTTCGTCAAGCCTTTCAATAACTAGACTTCCTTCTTACCTTTTATTCTGACTGTTTCATGTTTTGGTGTCTACTGTTTCTTGTTCTGTTTTATTGTTTTTGTAAATCATTTTGTGACTTTGTGCTATGAAAAGTGCTATATAAATAAAGAATTATCCGTCCTCTGTTGCTCACCCTGAGGTTTCTCCTGTTTTTT
Organism: Selene dorsalis; assembly: GCA_900303245.1. NCBI lineage: Eukaryota > Metazoa > Chordata > Actinopteri > Carangiformes > Carangidae > Selene > Selene dorsalis. The sequence goes on from OMNW01013981.1 coordinate 7,507, forward strand.
CCCTGTTAAAAGGGTTTTGTAAGGAGTTTTTCCTCAGTTGATGTGAGGGTCTAAGGGCAGAGGATGTTGTTGTCATGCTATATAAAGCCCCTTTGAGACAAACTGTTTGTAAAAATGGTCTATACAAATAAAACTGCCTTGCCTTGCCTGTGTTGTAGGGATGTCGTGGCTGACACGTCTCTTCAATGTTGGAGGTCAGGAACAGTGCCTTTGGAGTGGCAAACTGGGGTAGTAATTCTGATCTTTAAGAAAGGGGACCAGAGGGTGTTCCCCAACCACTGGAGGAATCACACTGCTCTGCCTCAAAGTATACACCAAGGTTCAGGCTTATGACTGTGTGGAGGTGACTGCAGGAGTATGGGGTGCCAGGCGTACTGCTAGTAGCCTTTGGTCCCTATCTGACCAAAGCGAGAACTGTGAGTGTGTCTGAGTGAGTGTATCTTCACTCTCTGCAGATGATGTGGTCCTGATGGCTTCGTCAGAGTGAGACATCCAGTGCTGCCCTGGACAGTTTGCAGCTGAGTGTGAAGCGGCAGGTGTGAGAATCACTGGAATCATAGGCTGCAGTGGACTGTTGTAGTGAAGACTGAGATTAGCTGGAAAGTGAAGCTTTCAATTTACTTGTCCAACTTTGTTCCAATGGTCATTATGGGTGGTAAAAGAATGAGATCATGGATGCAAGTGGCTAAAATTGGCTTCCTCTGTAGGGTGGTTAGGTTCAGCTTTAAAGATAGGATGAGCAGCTGAGACATCCAGAGACAGATTGGAGTAGAGCTGCTGCTTCTTCACATTGAAAGAAGCCAGTTGAGATGTTTCAGGCACCTCCTCTTGAAGGTTTTTTCTGGGCATGCCTGAAGGAGACCCTGGGGCACACCTAGAATGTGCTGGTGGGATTATATATCCCTCCTGGCCTAGAAACACCTTGAGAACCCCCAAGAAAGCATTAGTGGGTAGAGGAACACCTTAAGCCAGACATGTCCAAACTATTCCTCAAAGGGCCGTGTGGCCGCAGGTTTTTGTTCCAACAAATCAAGAGCACACAGTTTGACCAATCAACTGTCTGAAGACTGAAATCAGTTGATTAAGTGAGTCAAGTCTGGTGTGCTGCTGCTTGGTTGGAAAGAAAACCTGCAGCCACACCGAGCCTTTGTGAAGTAGTTTGGACATGCCTCAGGCCTGCCTCAAGCTCTGCTTAAACTGCTACCACTGTGAACCGACCCTGGATAAGTGGAAGAAAATGAATGGATGAACCTCTTTTCTTTCTCACCCTGAGTCTCCATCATTTGCCCTTCAAACATTTAATGTCTGAATGGACAAGGTGGCAAAGGCTCTGAGTGATAACATAAACCAAAGAGAAAATGTGTTTCCAGGACTGTGGACCAAGACCAGAATCATGTTGTCACCATGTAATTAGTGCAAACAGTATTGCAGAGTTGGTAAGTGAATTATAATTATGAACTCTATGAACTATGAATCTCAAGTGCTTGTATGTCCATCATGGAATAATTCAGCAAACATCTTATTATACTGTTGTTCATGTTCATGTAGATGTTGATGCCAATGGGACTGTTATTAGATGGGAATGATCCTCTCCAGGTTTTCCAGCTTCCTCCCACAGTCAGACAGACATGCACTCTAGTTTAACTGGCAACTCTAAGATGAAAGTGTGAATTTGAATAAGTGTTTTCTGTATTCCAGCCTTCTCATGGCAGTGCACAGATAAGCCAATCTGATAGCCTAATAGCCAATCCGTTAGCCAATGGATAGATGGATGGATGGATGTTTATGAATGCTGCTTTTATAATTCCTAACAGTAAATTATAGCTCAGCATCATTTAGTTTGAGTGAATATTATCAGAAAAAGCATTTCAGGGCTCATTTAACATTAGCTGATGACAAGCTTTGACAACTGCTTCCCTTAAACATCTGTTTAGCACTTCTGTGTAATAATACATGACCGGCACAGTAACTCTCTGCTGTGCTTTTTCTCTTGTCTGCCGGGTGAACAGCTGAGGAGGGTGTGGTGTGGTTAACATGAACCGCACATGCAGGTGTGGCCTTCACCCTGCTGCTGCACTGTTTAATTAGGTTCCTTCTGCATGGGTGGAGAGTCTCAGGGTTTCCACTGTAAAAAAAAAAAAAACAACAACCCTCAAATCTCATCCTGGCAGTCATTGTTTCAAGACATTCAGAAGGGCTCCTCGGTACAGGCCCACAAGCAGTGACACTGAGGGTGTAACTGAACTTAGTGACCACAGCTAAAATTGGAGACATGAACCTGCACAAAAGTCTGGAATACATTGTACAGCACTGTGTACTCAAAGTAGCTTGACAAACTCATTCAGTACATTTGACAACACACTCCAGGGGTTACACAGGGCTGAGATTATAGTCTTGGAGCTGTACCTGGCCAAATGTCTGTCACTTTCTATTAGCCTCTTTCTTCTAGATGAGGTATTTTCTTTGTTTGGTACTGTTTTTCCATCCTTCCCCATTGAGCCTGTGTGGCCTCACTGGAATCAGGACTGGGTCATTTTGGTTCTTCTCTCAGCAGTCTGGTCCTCCCCAGTAACTGTTTTTTTCACACAGTTTAGCAGTTTCCCTCCAGATGCCCAGAAATTATATTTTCTTCATGGAGAACAGCAAAGGGAGAGTTCTTTTCTTTAGCTCATTATACTTATACCTCACAGTAGTAACTACACAATGAATACCATAATGCAAGGGCATTGCTGCATCATGTAGGTTATTTTAAGTAAAATGTCATTTTAAGAGGGCAACAGGGTTATAGGAGGCTATGCCTCAGCTGGTGGGGTGGTTTGATTTCCATTTCCTTCTGTCCATGTGTTGAGGTTTCCTTGAGTGAAACATTTGACCTTTCTTCATTCTAAATGACAAAATTCAAACCAGCACAAGAGCTTTATATACACAAAGATACAAGCCAGGGGATTGTCTACATACCTTTTTGCACTTTCATGACTACAGCAATATCAGTGGCTCTGGCTGCTACGTTTGAGTCACTGATCTTTGACCTTGGTAGAATACAAACATCAGCCTCCACCCCATGGAGTCAGCTGCCTGTCTCCGACACTAAGAAGAAGATTTTCCGGTTTTCAAAAAAGTGTGGCCAAGAACGTATAAGTGTTAAAGTTGTTGTGTTAAAACAAAGACTTTTGTTACATTTAATATTTAATTACTCAGTAGAACAAATACTAAGAAATATTAAATGAATGCGCAAACTTTTGCAACACCAACATCACTACAAGACGCAGCACACATGCATCCCACTTGAATCTTTCTTACAGTACAGACACTATGTGGCAGTAAGTAAATCATTGATGCTACTTTACTGTGGGTAATGGTGACTGTTGACACATCATTGCAGTGGTGTTCATGACTCAGTGGAGGCTCTCTCTTTGGATTGGGGACTCAATTAGGAGAGTGCAGGTATAAATTTTTGCGTAGGTGGGCCCAATATGGCAGCCACTCTGGGGCCCAAGGCTGGGAGATAAATCAATATCAGACTGGATGAATTAGAGCATCAGCTTGGAGCTTCTCTCTCCCCGACCTCTTTTTCTTTGCTCTTGTCTTTTCTTCCAATCTCCATCTGATAATTGCAGGGAGGTCATAGCTTTCTGGGCTTATGTCTGTTTATCTGTTTTTACTGCAGATTGCCATCTTCTGTGTTTGCTCTGTGGTCCTTGTTACGGTTCATTGGGGAGATCATGAGAGGAAATGGAGGGTTCAGTACTTCACCACGTCTGTTTGTTGTGAGATTCACGGATGACAGAGAGGTCATTCATCCCTCCTCCTCATGGAGAAGTCTTGAGGCTGTTTAGAGCACCTTGGGGAGTCCAGCGGAGTTACTACTCCCTTCTCCCAAGTGGTGTCATTTTCTGTTTGAGTGACCCCCCTCCATCACAACTGCCTGCCCTCGGCTCATATGACTTCATACAGCAGCAATGAGATAGGCAGGGGAGTGGTTTAAAATGTAAAACTAAGCATTTTATCTGATCATGATTTTTAAACTGTTGATTTTTGGTTGGGTGTGTGGGAGCATGGAGATGTCCAGTGTTATCATTATGTTCAAGAAATAGTTTTAACCTCTGTTTTATAAATTAGTATGTCATAACTACAGCTGCAACTAATGAAGACTTGTGTTGTTTATTAATTGGCTAATGGGTGGGGGGTGGGGGGTGAGGGTCGAGGACCCTATTGAATTTTGAATGTGTATTTGTGTGTGCATTTGAGCGCTCCAGAGGGTGTTGATTATTATTATTTTCCCAAGTGCAGTGGAGGGTGCGAGGACACTGATGGACTATGATGTATGTATGTATGTATGTATGTATGTATGTATATGTATATCAAGTGTTATCCGTCTTTGAGACTAATGTCACGTCACATCCTTGCACAGTGTCTACAGTGGGTGAAGTCACAGCCATTCATAATGTATGATACAGTGGCTTGGCCTGTCTTGGTTATATACCACACGATATTGAGGCAGAGCTGGGGCGCCGACCCCCCACACATCGCCTTCCTCTCAACTGTCCTATCAATTATAGGCAAAAAGCCCCAAAAAACATACTTTTTAAAAAAACAAAACAGATCGAGGCAGAGCTGTTAACTGTGAATTTAGAGTGATTAATGAGAGGAAGATTCAGACTAGTTACATGATTTGTAGAAGGAGAAAGTATACAGCTGCTATTTTAGATACAGCTCCAGAGAATAAGCTAATTTCATGAACAGATAAAGATAGAAATTGCAAATAACTTCCAGAACAAACAGATAAATGCAAATTTCTGAGATGAAAAAAAGTCAACTTTTTAACCACCTGGATACAGGAAGCAAGCTATAAGAAACCACCATCAAGTGATTTACAATACATTTTCATGCACTTGCCTTGCACATCTGGTGTGCTAATATGGTGTCCAGTGGTAGTTGTAATGGTGGTTGCAATGCATAGCTGCATTCACAGCCTGTTGTGAGCACTCCTCAAGTTTCACATCCGCTGAGGTGCACACCACCCTGATAGCGCCATTATTATTATCATTACTGCTTGCATCTTTCATTGTAAATTGACCCTTTCAGATTTTTTATATCACTACGCACTCTACGCACTATGACTGAATTTGTTTCTCTTTTGCAAATATATTAAACTGAATGGAACTCAGATGTTCTGGTAGATCAATGCATGATAACAGTAGTAATTTAGAAAATAGTGTGTTGCTGCATGTCTTATTTAGGTGTAAGAATATTCTGTATGTTAAATGAGACATGGCAGGCATGGCATACTTTTTTAAGTATGTTTTTGGGCTTTTTGCCTTTATTTGATATTATAGTTGAGAGAGACAGGAAATGGGAAGGCAGAGAGAGGGAATGAGATGCAGTAAAGGGCCGCCCGATGCAGGATTCAAACCAGGGCCGACTGCAGTGAGGAATGTAGCCTCTACATATGGGACGCCTGCTCTACCCACTGAGCCACCCATTGCCCTGGCAAGCTGTTTTTAAGATTTGATTACTCACTACACTCTCACACTGTGTATTTGAAGTGGGGAAAAATAGCACTGAAATAGCTCTTTGAAGTGTCACATGTGGGCTTTTCTTGCATACCTTGCAATTTTTTGCCCCCGATATTTACTTATCACATTGACCCCATGTGTGTCCCATTTAGCCTGAGCCTTTACGTCACTGGTGGAATAACAGTTGAAGGAAACGCCTTGAAAAAAATCCACCCTGCCCTTAAGTGCAGCCTGTGTTACTGAGCTAAGATGTGAGCAGTGGGCCTGTCCTCCACCCCAGATCCTTGCTCTTCCCCTCTCCTCAAAGCCCACACATGGACCCAGCCCACCTAATTTACTCCCACCTCTTAATGTCAAACAGCTGTAGAGTTCACTTGCATGGAATTGCTGCTATTACGTCTTCCCCCCCTCCCTCTCTACATTTTCTTTCTCAGGCATTTTGTGTGTGTGGCCCCTGGTATCAGGTCACTCACTACCTCAAATGCAGCATCTAAACCATGCATCCATTCAAGCTTTATTTATGATCCAGGTGCTGGATATGAGGTCATGAATTTACATTGTTGGCACCCATGGGTGGAGATGGATAGACCAATAGCTGACCATAAATTCTGTTGGTGGACTGTGCGCAGTTCCCATGTTTTGCTCTTTGTAAAGCCAGACTGTAACTGGGCCAATGCCATTTCCAAGGTACTCCATCTAACTGAAGGAGCTGCGTGACAAAAATGCCAGTGAGGTCATTCTTTACATGATTGACAGGAGAAGATCAGGCAGTGATGCTGATGGTTGAGAGCTCCTGTTGCTGTCGGGAATCTGCTTCAAAGGGTTGCTTTGGCCCCATGCCTGAAGTCTGACCTGGAAGCTGATCACACATATTTCAAGAATTATCACTAACTTTAAAACTTTGGCCCTGATCTTCAAGAAAATGCTGGAAAAGCAATGAATCTGCTGTGTACTTGAACCCCTTTCTCGCAGTACAGTTTGAACTCAGGAGTGCATTAGCATGTGAAGACCATTTATTTTAGCCGAACTTAAAGAGTTAACACAAGCGGCAACATGGCTTGTTTTATATCATGCACCCACACTCGCTGTTGTATATTACGCTTCATTGTAGTGTTTACAGTAAACAAGACAGGAACATGGAAGTGTCTAGCAGCATTCTGATGAGAGAGGGTGAGCACTCTACAAGTAAGGTTGTGAGCGCTGTCAGCGCAAAAACCGCCATTGGTGGATATGGCCCCTAATTATCCCTCGAACAGCCTCACATATGTGAGCATTAGTTGTTGAAGACCATGAACTGAAATGGGATGTTATGGTCTACAGAGGACTTGTGCTGTGCATCACCAGCTCTTCCTGCCAAAGTGCAGCTTGTGTCCTCTAGCACCCTTCAAAACACATAACTTTTTTTCTTTTCTTTTTATAACTTTTTAAATATGACTGAAGCTTTTAAATTGACCCAATATCTGGCCCGACTTATTCAAAGGGGCAACACGCTAGATCTTGTCTTCACTCTGGGTTTAAACATCAGGTCTGTCACCACCGAACAACTCACTGTAACTGATCACTCTTGTGTTTTATTCGATTTATCTTTTGAGGTTGACTTTGCACCAGTGAAGCGAATAAAAACCTCACGCATTTTAAACAGTATTTCAGCAGGGAATTTCTCTGCTGCTTTTAACAGCAATGTAACTTCACTGCAGTCCCCCCACAAACACACTGATTGCATGGTCCACGCTTTCAACTCACACTGCTCTGCAATTCTGGATGTTATTGCTCCACTTACAACTTGTAGAATCCCATCTGTAAAACCTGTCCCCTGGTTAATGGACGAGATACACAGTCTCAGACGCAAATGCTGCAAAAAGTGTTCAGTTTTGCCATCAACATGGAACAATCTTCAGGCCGAACTGAAAATGTCTGAACTTGTATCTTTCCATTCCTAAAGGACCGACAACAAAAATCAACTGGACTGTGCCTCTGCTTTTAATTATTTCTGCCACCACGACTCCCTTCCTCCTTGCACTTTGTTTTTACTTCTATTTAATTGCGGCCCTATTTATTGTAATGTATTTGTATTTTATGAATGTTTGTTGACGACTTGTGCTGCTGCCTTCTTGGCCAGGTCGCCCTTGAAAATGAGATCACATCTCAACGGGTTTTACCTGGTTAAATAAAGGTTTAAATAAAACAATAAAAAATAAATAGAGCGACTGTGGAAATCCACTAACCTTCAGGTGCACTGTCTGTTTTTGAAAGAGCTGTTAACTGAGCTCATTGATACTCTAAAGAGGACAAGGGCCTCCTACTTTGCAACCCTAGATACAACTAGCAGGCGAAACCCAACGGTCCTCTTCCAAACTATCAACACAACAGTTAATCCCCCTCTCCCTGTAGTCCCATCTCTTCCAACCAGGACTGCAACAATTTCCTCTCATTTTTTGAAAATAAAGTCTCCGTGGTGAGGGCCAGTATCACCCCCTCTACTGCCCTCCTTGTCACCAGGCAGGCTTCCCTCAGCAACTTCTCCTGTATCACTTTGCAAAACCTCATTGAGTTAGTGAACTCAATGAAATCCTCCTCTAAAAACAAAAATTACAGGCCCATTTCTGCCATTTATTTCAAAAATTCTAGAACTAGTTAGAAACCAACTCTCCTCTTTGCTGACAAACCAGGACATCTTAGACAAATTCCAATCTGGTTTCCACCAGGAGCACTCCACAGAGACAGCCCTCCTCAGAGTCTCTAACAACATCATGATGGCATCCGCTGCAGGGGAGTGCTCCATTCTAGTACTGCTAGATCTGAGTTCAGCCTTTGACACTGTAGACCACCACATCATGTTAGGCAGGCTCAAAGACAGTAGGTCTCTCTGGGAGTGCCCTGAAATGGTTTGCTTCCTATCTCTCGGAGAAAGGCTTTACTGTGGCCGCTGGCCCTTTTGCGTCCGAGCCCGCACCCTTACACTAAGGCTTGCCCCAAGGCTCTTTGTTAGCCCCGATCCTTTGGACTCTGTACCTGCTCCCCTTAGGACCCCTAATTAACAATTTTAAATTTGTTTCTTACCATCGCCACGCTGATGATCGCTATGGTACAGATACATCATCGCTACACTGATGATGTATATGTCTTTTAAACCTGACAACTTAGAAAACATCAACATTCTTCTGGAGTGCTTATCTGCTGTGAAGAGCTGGATGGCTAGCAACTACCTCCAGTTAAATCCAGAAAAGACGGAGGTTCTCGTTATTGCTGCTGATTCCATCGTCGCCTCCACATGGGGGCTTTAAGCTGTAACATTTGTTCCAGTCTGAGAAATCTCTGTGTTATATTTGATCAAAACATGCACCTAGATAAACACGTCAAATCCCTTTCCTGCATCCGTTGCTTTCACCTCAGAAATATTGCCCAACTCAGATCCATTGTCTCACGCTCAGAACTCGAATAGGCTGGTCATGCTTTCATTTCATCTAGACTTGATTATTGTAACTCACTTTTCAACTGCCTCAATAAATATTATATGGACTGCCTACAACTGGTACAGAACACTGCCGCCAGGTTGTTAACACGGTCACAGAAGTCATGTTGCATCACCCCCATCCTCCGCTCTCTGCATCGGCTCCCCATAGCTTTCAGGTTCCAATTCAAGATTCTGGTAACCACTATGCCCTACATAGGACAGCCCCTGCTTACAGCTCCGACTTCCTCCAGCCCATGCCACCAGCCACTCCCTAAGGTCCTCCAACCAGGGGCTCCTGGCTGTACTGGACCAACCTAAAAACAAAAAATGACCGAGCCTTTGAATCTGTGGCCCCCAGGCTCTGGAATGCTCTCCCCCCAGACTCGACAGGCATTTGAATTGCATGTTATTTAATTATTACATTTCACTGTCACACACAAGTATGGTGTTTGCTTCTGCTTGTATTCTGTGTCTTTTTTTTACTGTTTGTTAAGCACTTCGTGACTCTGTGCTGAGAAAAGTGCCATATGAATAAAGAATTATTATCATTTTCTACAAAAACGGAACAAAGCCTGTGGTGTTAACAGTTGTAAACTTGAAATGAGCTGAAAGCCAATATTAATATTTAAAGGGGTAATTCTCAGAGTGCTTTCATTACTGGCACACAGTGATTCTTCAGATTCTTCAGGCCATGTAGGATCCATCCGTTGGATCCTTTGTGACCCTTCCGGAGACACGTTTCTACACCTTATTCAAACCATATGTCTGCTTTGTTCACTCTTTATACATACTTTATACATTTTAATCAACTGGACTTAATTTCACCTGGAAGCCCAACAACCAGGTACATTTTTGATGGACTTTGTAAACAGTCACATTATATTAGAAAGATTACAAAACCTCCTCCAAACCAGATCGTTTGAAGGCAGTTTTGCTGTTTTAATGAAACTTCTGCTGAGCCTGAGCACTCCCCTAAAGCAAATGAGTCTAAGACTTGATAGCACCTTGATGGCACTAATAGGTGTAGCAGTAGCTGCACCCAATCAGAAGGCTTCCTTTAATGCAAATATTCACCGCTATTGTTAACACTGTCTACTGCAGTGGTTCCCAACCTTTTTTGGCTCGTGACCCCATTTTGACATCACTCAAATTTCTGGCGACCCCAGAGACATTTTTTTTCTAGAATTAGTTTTTGATCATGTTTGTTATACTGTGTTGCAAATACAGAGTAGCCAGATTAGTGCACAAAGTGATACTTTATTTTCCCTGATCAGGATATACATGTACAGTTAGGTGAGCTTGTATTTACAAGGCTGAAAATTAATACTGAACAAACAATCTTTCAGACAATGAATTATGAAAAAAGAGCTACTGTAGCATCTTAAACTGGCCACAGTGGAGATTTGAAAGATGGAGAGTATCACAGTGCTTCTGTTTCAGCTTCAGTTTGTCATGTCTTTTATGTATTATTATTTTCTCTCTCAACTCAACAAATTTTTCACTTACTAGACATTTCAGGTGACCCCATTTGAATTCCAGGCAACACCATGTGGGGTCGCGACCCCAAGGTTGAAAAACACTGGTGTAATGTATATGGAAGAGTAATTGTCATATACTCAACTTCAGGCCAATCAGAAGGGTAGCACCTTAATAACATACTTTTCAATCTTTGGATTTTGGGGAAAGTCTTTTTAAGTCAAAAGGCTCAAGTCCAAGTGACATCACAAGTCATTGATGTTAAAGTCCAAGGCGAGTTGCAAGTCTTTTTACATTCTGTCAAGTTGAGTCTAAACTCATCAAATTCATGATCCAAGTCTGACTTGAGTCATGAACCTGTCAGTCAGATAAAAACTGGAATCAGCTCATCAGTGGTGACATACTGATTTCTGTGTCCCTGCTGTCTTTGAAAGAAAACGTAATCACTTCAGTATTCAACACCAAGCCCCCTCGTCCCCTGCTGTAATTATCAAAAGTAAGTGAAGTTACGCTGTAGCCTAAGATCAAAAAAGATGGTTATACTTGTCCTCAGTTTAGTGTTCACTGGGTCATTACCAAAAAATTACCAAGGCACACTGTTTTGCGAGTTAAAAAGCCTTTAATTCACTGGCTTAAATACCTACACGTTTCAAGAGATTAAGACTGTCTTTACACTACAATGGTCAAGTGGCCCGTTTCCAATTTTTTTCCTCTCAAGTGGCACAGATCGGATCTGTAACATGAGCGTGTAAATGGGAAAAAAACGCATGATATCTGATATTGTCAGATCGGATTCAGGCCTCCATTATATATGGAAATAAATCGGATACAAATCAGATATACGCCAATGCATCTGCAGTCTAAACAGACAGATTGGATGTGCCTTGGCAATGCGAGTTGTAGGTCATCAATACTGCGTTGATAGGGCATATTGATGACAGTGTGTGTTGTTTACCTGCAGCTGGGCCAGCTGACTTCCTCTTTTGCTTTGGTAGCCAACCACGTCTACGCGTGCGGGTCGTTTCATGCAAGCATAGCAGGTGTATATGCAGATATCAGATATGGGTCACTTCAATAGAACATGTAAACAGATGGACGAAAAAAATCGGATATAGGCAACAAATTGGAATTTGGCATCAAGGCCTGTAGGGTAAAGACAGACATAGTCTTCATCAGGGCATTGAAAGCAATCTCAATCAGACGTTTCCCTATCTGGGCCTGTCAGACCATGTATCGCTCCTGCTACATTCCAGGTATATACCAAGAATCAGAATTGCTAGACCTGAAATCAGATCTGTCAGGACATAGCCAGAGGACGCCATCCTTAGTCTTCAGGACTGTTTCCACACTCTGGACGGGGACATTGACACGTGAATTCCTGGATGAAGTCACTGCTTCAGTTTTGAAGCCATACTCCACCATACTCCTACAAACACAATAACTATGAACTGGACTTTGCATGGCTGCAGCACACATACACCCACATCACACAACCTTAGACAATTACAAGAACATCCATATACATATATTTACATTGTATCTACTGTCTGTTAATATGCTGTCAATGCACTTTATTTCTCCTCAGGACTTATATCTATATCTATTATGTTGGTGTTTCCTTTATCTTTTCTTTTTTTATATATTTGGGATTATAACAGTTGCACTTGATGACTGCTGTGAATGCTGTGAATGCTCCAACGTTATCTTGTTGTTTTATAACAATGACAATAAACCAAGATATGAAAACTGAGTTGAATCATATACTTACAGAAGCCAAAGAGAACTTTGGTTATGACCCATTGAACGCTAAATTGAGGACAAGTCTAACCATCCTTTTTGATCTAATGATGTGACCTTGGACCCAATGAGCACCTGTTTTGGATACTTTCACTAGTGAAGCAGCACTCTTTAGCCAACCCATTGGCATCTCTTTTTTACACTGTAGCCTATTGTGTTCCTGTTTCAATCTGCTATCTGTGTGTGTGTGTGTGTGTGTGTGTGTGTGTGGTTTGATTGGCCGCCACGCCATGCTATGTTCCAGTATTATTTTAATTTATGCTAAGGAGCATACTGGCGCTAGAGTACCTCTATAAGCAGAGCATTTGTTAATAATGGTGCCTTTACTACCTTGAACTGTGGTACTTTCATTTGAACACAGTGATGGTCTGTTGACCACTGAATGGTATTGGATGGGCCAGGCCCACCAAATTTTCTCTGTGCTTAGCTACTCTACTGGTGCCACCACCAAGTCAAGTGTGTTCTGGCTGGGGATCTGATCAGGGCCCAGTTGTTCAAAAGTAATCTGGTCAGATTTTGGAAAATGTAATTTAAAGTATATTCAAACTGGTCAGGTAAACAATATTTATCATGTAGTATAGATACATTTATTTATATTTTGCACCTGACTTTTAAACCATTATAGTGATTAATTAAATGAAGTTAACTTTTCACAAATGAAGAACCTCTCCCCAACTACTGGACATTTAAATGAAATTTGAAGTTTGAATTTTGAAATTTGAAGTTTGAATTTGAAACACATAACACAAAAATATTCTCAGTGTATTTGAGTAATGTAGTGTATAGTTGCTTTTTTATTTAGTTTTTGTGGGTCAGATAAGTTCAGGCTGTTTAAAAGACATTGAAAAAAAAAAGCACAGAAAACAATACAAACACCACATTTTAAAATAAATCCACTTTGAGTGACTCCATGCTGTTATTCAACCTGTTTTGTTACATACCTAGTAGGCTTCAGTGTGATATGTAGTCCCATTTAGTGCTCATTATCCGGATTTGGTAATCTTGAAAAGTTTGTATCAGGATCAGACAGATCCAATCCAGTTTTGATTTCAACAACTGGGATAAATGTAAAATTGATTATGTGATCCTGGATGGCAAAACAAGGAATTCCAAAATCTGCATCATCTCGATCCAGATTAAACCTTTTGAACAAATGGGCCCAGGTTTGGAACCTCATCAATTCTCCCCTACCCTACCGCCAGCAAACAATATCAGTATCAGATGTTTCTGTAAAACATAAAAAAAATACATTAGGCAAATGTCAGCCTCATATGTGACACTCATGCACTTGCAATGAACTTTGGCAGTGGACATAAAAAATTTTGAGAATCCATGTGGAAGTACTTCCTCATGGGCTGTGGAGGCATTCTGTCCTCTCAGGATCCTCCTTAATCTTGGGGTAGGCTGGGTCCTCCTGGCACATGATCTATAAATATGATGTAGAAACATAGCAGCTCACCTGTGTCTCTGTCCTGTCCACTACAGCTACAAGTTACATGCACAACATGATAATCATGGCCATGTCTGTAAAGGTAACAGTATCTTAGTTTTGGATCATCTGTGAGCAGGTCCCACAGATGTCTACCTGATATTACCCGTTATCTTATTCAGGTCACTTGTGTGCACGCACATTTGAGTGAGTCCTGAACTTGCTCCTCTTTGTAATTGAAATGTATGAACGTGGTTCTGGTGATATTTGGGTATGCAGTCTAGCTCTGAAAGTGCAGTATATTATGATTTACACAAATGCCTTTCTAGAGACCACATATCGGCCTCATATCTGACACTGTGGTTCCCTTTTGTGTTGCACGGAAGATCAGTTTTGGTTTGATATTCTGCGTTGACTTTGTTGGGTTTTTGACTTAGGGCCAGTCAGTGGAACCACAGGTTTTCAAACTGATGCACCTCTGTCTCCTGGTTTCAAACCCAGTGTTTGTTATTTCTTGGCCTCATGATGACTCAGCTGGCGTTTCACTGGAGAAAAGTGGTTCCTGCTTTTGTCTTTCAAGGCTGGCGGCTGCTCGTCTCTGATTTGGTTTTCCCCTCTTCTTTGCCATGAGTGTTGCATCTTGGCCAGTGATATTTTGTTTCTGAGGTGGGTGTGGTTATAGAGTTAGGTCATACATGACAACACCTATCAATCTTGTTATTTTGAACACCACACTGGTTTCTAACTGGCTGGTTTGTTTTTAAAACTGTCAGTGTGAAACCAACAATAAAAGGATTTACAATACCAGAGCAGAGTCTGTCTGGGTATACACTTAGACTTAAAGGTATAGATATGAATCTGTGCTGGAGAGACGCAAGCTGCTCAGCAAACACAATGGAGGGGAACGGTACAGGGTCCCCTGTCCCTCAAAACTCATCAAATACACAGTCCAACAACTCTCAACACCCAAGACAGAGTTGTTTTCGAAGCGTGTGGAACTACATTCCACACATGGCTGCTGGGTGGAGTGATTTCAAAAGTGTAAGTATTTTCTTTATGCGTCGTAATGTTACATAATTATACATGATTATTTCATAGCGTGGTGAATGTGCAGGTCACAACTTGTCCATGAGAGTGTTTTGGAGTTGTTGGATTGTGTATTTGATGAGTTTTGAGGGACAGGGGACCTTGTACCATTCACCTCCATTGTGTTCACTGAGCAGCTCACGTCTCTGCCCTGCAGATCTCAAAACAACATGCACCGATAATTAAAGATAATTAACCTACCCCTATGACTATAGGAGGAGTCACAGGGCGATGACGGAGTACTTTGTTACCAACATATGTCAAATTGCTCCAAATGATTATAGTCCTTCACCCTACTTTTACCTGACTAAGCTGTAGACCTGTCTCCAATTATGTCAGGCTGACTCCCCATTAGCCATGTGGTGTGTGTGCCTCTCCACAGGCCTTATACATTCATTATTAAGCAGCTCCTGATGTCTTGCTGGCCATTGCTGCTCTGGTGTCAGGTACCCGCACGATCCCTTCATTGGACCAGACTGTTGGGATCCAGTTCCAGTCTCAGTGACCTGCTGCAGCTGCTCCTGAAAGCTACTAAGCTCTAGCTTTAGCTTTAGTTTCTCTGGACGTTGTCTCTTCCCTCAGCTGACTTTCCTATTGCTTGTTTGTCTGACTGTCAGTTGAGCTGGGAATCTTAAAATGCATTTGGATATTTATCTTGGCCTGACATTGGGACTGTTTGAGCTTTCAGAAGGTATGGCGCTGCTATTATGTTTTTTTTTCTTTGTTTAAAAAAAAAGAATTAGGTGTAATTTTATAGCTGACTGTAAAGTACCAAAATAACAGTCAGTTAGGAGGATTGTGGTGAAGCAGTTTGCAGCTGAATTTCATCTCACTGGAGGAGAAATGTGACCCAGGCTGCTTCACTGTTTGAGGATTTTGCCTATGCTGGTGTGATTACAATGTAGCTGCCTCCGTGATCCGTCCACTTTTATTAGTTTGACACTGAACAGGGTGGCTGACCACAGACTGCTCGGGGTTACAGATGTGTGTAAGTCTGTGTGTGCAACTTGACCCCATCTGATTTCATAAGCAATGTCTGTTGCCTGGAAACCCCCATGCAGGAAGACTGTTCACCTTCCATATTATGCCAGCGGAAAGACTGCTCCTACACCTAAATAGATTGCAGAGTTTTTTTGTTTGTTTTTATCCTTACAAGGGAATCTTCTCATCCAGTTCACTCAGGAGTCTTGAACTTTTCAAATCCCAAACTGGTGCACACACAGAGACTTGAGGGTAATCAAAACACACAAATAAAACCTTGGCCTTTTTCTAGTTAAGTTTTTTATAGAGTGCTTTTACTGTATTCACTGCTGAGAATAGCTGTGTGTGTGTGTGTTGTGAGTGATGTCTAGAAATAGTGTCTACGATTGTTATTATGTCAGGGCTCATACAAAGGAAAGGATAACATTTCAGACTGCAAAAATTAGACAAAGTCACTGTTTCAGTTCAACATTTTTCTGAATATTCTACAGTTAAGTGCATTAACTTAACTTAGAATTAAGTATATTAAGTATATTGAAAGCTTCTACAAGTGATAAAAGGCAGTTGAGTAAAACCCTATTGTTTTAAGGGAACCTAAGAACCACAACATGACATGGTGGTGCACAAACAACTAAACACCCAACAAAACCAAAAAAAAGGGCTGTAATATGTGTGTAAGGCCGCACTCCTATTATAGACCTCCAGTGACCTGGGAAAAAAATACTGACCTCGGGGGAATAGCTAAAGGTTTTAAAAAGTCAGTGATAAAAAAACAAAGGCAATAAAGAGTAATGGCAGGTCCTTACTGTAGTGAGCAATCGTTATCACAAGTCACACAATTAGTGCTGTTCACAACCTTTAAAAAAACACAATATAAAAACACATGTTAAATATATCAAAGACAAGGGTTGTGTTCCAGATGATCACATTTGGTGCCCTGAAAAGTAAGAAAACTTTAGTTTTGTCAAGATCACCAGCAGTGATTTTCCTCCCTGACACCCACAGTGGATGGAGGATGGAGTGTGAGTGGCGGAAGTACAGAGGATCAAAACTGTGGTTGAGCTGTCAGCTACTCTGCTGAGGGAGCATTTTGCATGTGGAGGCCGCTGACAGATATTGAACCAACTCATTCCTTCTCCTGAATGGATTTTTTTTTACGTCAGAGAGACGGACTGGCAGAGAATGATCCAGTTAGGCAGGAGAACACAGTTCTCAGCAGCCCCACCAACACTTTCCACCACTCTTTTAACATTTTTATCTCACTACATCACAAGTAATAGAGCCCTATAGAAACTATCAGCAACCTCTAATATATCTTTCACTTATGTTATACTGTTCCAATCTTAATCCACACTGTAAATAGTTTGAAAGTAACTGGGAAGATGACTCATACTTACCACTTGTTAATATACTCTACACTCTGGTCTTTTTTTGTCTTTGAAACCTAGAATTGAGTTTTATTGGTGTGGTATATTTTTGCATGGGCTGTCATTTTCCACTTCATCCTCAGCTCCTTTCTGTCCACAAGTTCAGAAGTGTGTGTGAATCCCCTTAACTCCTGGTGGTTACAGGCAAGCCTTCTTCCTGGAAGGGTACATATATGCACTGCAGGATCACTTCCTGCTCTGCATGACTGTGTGTAAGTGACAGGCAAATTATGAAGCACTTTGGATGAAAGCACAACAGTTAGTAAGTGATTATTTATTTCTATAACACCTTTCACAGAGCATGAAATCACAAAGTGCTTCACAGTGAATAAATAAAACAAAAGGATAACAAGGCAGCAGTAAACAAAGTGCAGACATGGAAAAAAACACTGTACACATGAAACATATGAACAGCAGTAGGAAATCAACAGTAAAATATCTGTGGTTGAGCTGTGAGCTACTCAAAAATGTCAGCTAGTCAGCTATTCAAAATGGGATTTTAGCTGTGCCTTGAAAATGTCCACTGACACAGAGGCTCTTAAGTACAGGGGGAAAGATATCCAGAGCCTCAGGGCCACAGCTTGAAAAGCATGGTCGCCTTTTGTTTTTAGTCTGGTCCGGCACACGACCAGGAGCGCCAGGTCAGAAGACCTCAGGAACCAGCTGGTGGCATAGGGCTGGACAAGATCAGAAATGTATGGTAGGCAAGGCACTTGGGTGATGTGGCAGGACCTCTGTGACCGTGTTAACAGCCTGGCAGTGGCGCTCTGTACCAGTTGTGGGCAGTCCGGAAATGATTTATTGAGGCAGCTGATTTATGAGTTACAATTGTCTGGAAATGAAAGCATGGACAGCCTGTTTTAGTTCTGAGTGTGAGACTATGGATCTGACATCCAAAGTTGCCATCCAAAGGAGTCTATAATAATCCAAAAACATAATCTTTATATTTGTCAGTATATATTTCTGATCCATGTGATCTATTTATTTTTCAAATATTGAGTGGGTTAAAAAAATCTGCATCTGAGGGAAAAGAGAGGATGGGTGATATGCAACATTAGTAGCAACCAGGCCTGTTGTGATAAAGCTTTCAGAGTCATAGAGACCAAAGCCACCAGGACCGTTCAGAAGCACCTCATTAGATATTTATGTATATTCATGCTAAAGAAATATTTTCCTGAGATGAAATTCTTACTTTGAAAAACCCATCTATTTGGAGAATGTTTAATGTCCAGTCTGTGTTGTTACCTGCTTTCTCCACAATCCACCTCCCACATTACAGCTTGTCATTTTCCCATCCTCTACACTTCTTTTGACTCTTTCAGGCTTCCTCCTGAACAATCTACAGCTACTTTCTGTAGCAAAAATATATGTGCTTCCATTCCGTCTGCCTACATATTTAATTCTGCCATCACGGTGTGTCAGACTCAAATCTCTGACAACCTCTTGTCACTAACATCCCGAGACACGCTCAGATTTAGACACGGTTTTTCTATCATTGGCTACACTGCTATAGAATGTGGTTTTATATGTATTTAGAGTCAATCCTATGTGCCAGTGTGTTGCATCCTCACAGGCAAAGAAAACTCAGATTTGGAGAATGAGTTACCTGTGGGAGCTGTCAGGGATTGCCGTGGTGGTTCTCACTGTTTTTCACTCTGGTGACAGAAATGATTGAGGAAAACTCTGAAGGATGTATTATTTTGACAGACCACCAGAAAACCTGGACGTAGGCAGTGGAAAAACTGGTGCAGCCACTATTTTAAAACACACTTGACTAAAATATTAAATGTCAAGTTTTGACATAAACTTCACAGCAGATTGTGTTTGCATAGTGGGTTAGTCTGACACTTTCATAAAACAAAATATAATAATAATAAGTCCAGTAACTCTAAAGTTTACAGTTTGTTACAGCAGGTTCCCAATGCAGGTGAGACTGTTGTGAGAAATGTATTAACACGAAAAGATGATGTGAGTCTTGTTGTTTGCAGAGAAACAACAATTCCCTCTCGGAGCAGCAAGGAAACACTTGTGCACACTGTGTGTGTGTGAGAGAGAGAAACAGAGAGTTTGTTCTTTCTTGTAAATCTAACATTGTTATCTTGTCTACCTCTATACCTACAAGAGCTCTATGTCGTAGAACTTTTACTCTTCATGTTTCACCCGTGTTTTCACAAGGTTTGGTTGAATATGTAAGTTGTATATGTGAATAATGGAGAGTTTGAGTCTCATTGTGTATCTGCTCCAGACAACAGACATCTTGTGACGACTACTTTTGAACAAACGCAAAGAGTTTGGAGTTTTAATATTAAATTTCATCAGCCTTTCGTGAAACAGTTGATTTTACTTTTATTTGTATCAAATTGTTGTCATGTTACTGTGCTTAACACCCCAGCTGATCCCTCACTGGCTGTCAGCTTTTGCCCTGACATGTGGTTCTCAGAGTGTAAGCTTTTTCTCCAGCGAATGGAGTGTCAGAGCCTGGAGGCTTGGCTTGAGTCCAAAAAATTTTCCCAGCGGACCATTCACATCCCAGACAGGCTGGGAAAATATGAGCAAGGCAGAGGAATCCAGTTCCTTCCACTCTGTGCTGCGCAAGTGTCAGGTGTGAATGGAGCCTGATAAATGTGTAGCTGGGTTTTTAACAGAGGAATAAGTGAAACAGGAGAAGTTAGCTCCACTTTTATATTGTACTGGTTTGAGTTGGATCCACTTTGAAATTAAACATGATACAATAATGAATAGTTGTAAATGTAAGAGAGAAAAAAAGAAAATCTAGGTTTACTTAGTTATACTATCAAAAATAGACATTACTGTGGGACACAGTAAATGAACCAGATACAGAGATTGCACTGAGTGTTAGCCTGGCAAACTACATTGCAAACTTTAAAGAAAGTGACCATGCCAGTGTTATCAGTGGAATGCTCTGGATTTAGACTCTCTGAGATAGTAAGAGGCTAAGAGGGCTGTTGTGTCTGGAGGGACAAGTATGTCTCTTAATATCTCAGTGCAGAAGAAACACAGAAGATTTCAGAAAGTGCTGGGACGTTCACACAGACAGTACGTGCCACGGTCCCTTCAGCATTGTGCAGCTGGAAGTCATCGTCATTTTTACTTTTAGAATACCAAGAGAAACATGAGCTGACTCACCAAACATTTGAGCTGTAGCAGTTTAGAGTCTGCATTATCTGCTGCCCTGTGTGGGTCTCTCTGTCCAAGCACAAGGGCCCACTTTCAGCCAGCCCACTGTGTGTGGGATGGGAATGTTGGGTCCGTGGCTCAGAACAGCCTGCTTCTAGCTTGTTCCCACCCAACCACCCATGCAGAACCCATCTAGCTCTGCTTTCCTCTCCACATGACAGTCCTGTGGTGAGACTGTGACCACTGTCTGAAAACCCAGTCTCCAGCTCAATGACAGGACATAAGCAGCATGGCACCGCCGAGTCGCGGACGCAGAGCACGTCCACTGCATTTAGATACCGGAGGCCAGAGGCAGCTCCTTTAGTGGAAGCTTTCCTCAGTCTGTGAGTTTGGACAGCAGCAGCAGAAGAAGCATTTTATGTTTCATTGTTGGCAGTTCGAAAAGAAAGCCAAACCATAAGGAACTAGTTACAACAAGGACGATAAATATGGAATACATAGCCTGAATCTCTACTTCACATTGGTGCCACCTGGTATCCTCCTCTATTCGCCTCTCAAAATGGTGAGTGGCTTCACTTGTTTCTCCAGTTTCTCTGCAGATTTCCATTTCTTTTGTTTTTGTTAAACAGGAATGAAGTCCATCAAATGTTTGGTGACGTCACATACATTTGATTATGCTTTTGAGCAGGAGTTGTGGTTTTACTTAGTTTTTTTCTGTGAATAAATCTTAATGCATCATCTCATGATGTAAGTCATTTGTAATTGCTCTTAAGCTTAGTCAAGCTATACGGTGAGATTACATAAGAGCTGCTGAACTCAGATGAGGAGTGAGAATCCAGGTGACTCTTGTGCTTAATGCAAATTTGGTGTGACTAAGTAAGAGCAATCATCACACAAAACTGCAAGTGACAGACACGTGTACAAAGACACACCGGTGTTTAAACCCCCTCTCTACATACATGGCAAGGAATAAATCCAAGTGCTGCAGTAAAGCGCACCCTGGTGATTTTCTTTACACACAAACGTCTCTGAGTGGTTGTTATTTTACCCGCCATGTGACATGAGGCTGAGACAAAGGTGTCCTTTGTTTGGCTTACCTAGAATCAACACGATCTCAGAGCTGAATGGGAAAATCCACTAGGCCACTCAGAGGTTTCCCTCCAGACATGAAATGAAATGTTAGTCGCAGCAGGAAAATTAGCCAGTATCTGGTCAGATCTGACCTTCTTCTGAGGAAACTCATATTTCTGTAGTGAACTTAATGCACTCAGGGTTGTTTTAACTGCAGTGGCCACAGCTCCACTAAAATACAGTCTTTATTGAAAATGAATAGATGGCACAGCTTTAGCTCTCTATTACGTTATTACAGCATGACTCTGGATGCACCAAAACTGAGTCATCCAGGATGCTGTGGAGGAAATAGCCTCAGTGGACCTGTCCTCCCTCCTCATGCATCGTTTGCAGCCGGTGGCCACTCATGGCAGAACGACAGAGATCACTTCGAGTGCAGTGGTCCTTAACATAGCTCTTAGTGGTGCATGCTAAGTGCTCAGGACTGAATTGCTTGATTGGACAACTCATCTCCATTTGTATGTTAATCCACTGAAGAGCTGCAGGCTCATGTAATGGGATCTGCAGAATCTGTGTCTCGTCGGCTGTGACCCTGTGCTCAATTACAAGGCCAATATAATTTATCTACACCTCTACAGTAATAATCTAACACTGCAATTACACCTGAGCTTGTTTGATGGTATTCTACTGTATTATAACAATGTTGAGTGTTATGGATGTAGGTTTTACCCCCAGCACACAGTTTTTACTACAGTCTTCTATTGTGCTGGCACAGCATTGGGATCATTTCTGATCCACTGTGATGCTGTGGCTGAAAATGGCCGTGGGGGACCCGTGCCAAGACTACAGTTAAAATACCCCCTCCTCCCTCCCTTAAATTGACTCTCTGCTCTTTCCCTTTTCCTCCTCCTTTTCTGTCTGTATTACTGCTATCTATCTCTTAACCTACTCATCCATCTTGGTGTCTCTTTATTGAAGTCAGTGACTCACCCCTAACCCCCCCCATCTTTTTTCAGTTCCCTTGATGATAACAATTACATAACCCAGGGAGTTTTCAAAGCAAGGGAGGCAAACAGTAACACCTAAATCTGTGACTCCTCGGATGTCCTGCTGTGTGTAAACCTCTCTAGAAGATGGATCAGACGTGATGCTGTAGTAGCATTTTGGCTTGATTACGGTGGCAATGAAAAAGCAGGCCAATATGTAATTGAATCTCTGAAATCTAACAAGCATCACACATCCCTGTTATTTTAATTGTCTTAATATGAAAACTCCATAGTAAACATGTAACCACACCACTGCAGGATATCATTAACTAAAAGGATTACAGTGTGGCTTAGGCAGCAGGGCATCTGCGGCTTCTCCCGATTGAAGATGGTCTAATCTAAATGGGATACATCAATAAAACGGTGGAATAAAGTTGTGAGCACTTAAGAGCGTCAGCCCCTTTTGCTCAGGCTCAAAGTAGAGAAGAGAGTCACTGGCTGGCAGCCAGCCAATAAATTAGAAGATAAGAAATATTATTCCACTGGCACACCAGCAGCTTGAAGCTATTTAAAACAGGAAAGTTTATTGATAATTGAATTACTTGAAGAAAAAAAAGACAAGACAAGAATAGAAAGCTTGGAGGCGGATCAATAAGGAGATATTGTAGAGGATAATGTTGCGGTGGCAAGCAACACAGCCAGGGGGATGCGGAGTGGCTGCTCATGTATGTGTGATACTGCATCCAAAGAGGATGTGCTGAATGTTGCTGTTGCACTTGATGAAATGAGTATATTCCCAAATGTAACAGGGAAGAATATGAAGATGATAAAAGAAAGAGACCATCACATTCATGTTTTGATTTGTACATTGTGTGTGGTATTTCAGGTGCTGAGCTGAAGTAAAACAGCCTCCGACAGAATGGCGACTCCTCAGAGCAGCTCCAGACAGAGCAGTTCGCTCTCTTCATCTCCAATGAGGCAAGCAGCTTCACCTCACACAGTCACATTCAGTCACATTCACATTCATGTTCACACACAGAGAGCAGCTCTGCTCGAGCAATACTCTGCCCTCGTCCACACAGAAAGGGAGTTTTCCCAAACGATCTTTTTCTTGTTTGTTCTTAAAAAGTTTTCTATAAACATGGCATTGTTTAAAAAAATGTCTGTGTACACACAAAACCACTGAAAAATGACTTGAAACTGAAGCTGTAGTATATATGCTACGTCTGTATGTGCCACTGTGATGCTACCACACAAAGTAAGTGGACTAAATGCAAGAATCTGGACTGGGATTGTCAGTCCAAAAATGCTGATTAAATGCTTAATTAAATGCTGACTTTTCAGGTGCAGTATCTAGGGAAACTGCCATTGTTGTTGTTGTTAGGTGATGTTCACATATGGCTCAGGTTACAGGTTAGAGAGGTGGGGCTATGACATCATCATTTCACAAAAGTTGCGTTTTGGTTGTCCACATGAAAACACTGGAGGGATATTTTGAGATTTATTCACTCTGGGACCTGTATCCCATATCCATGTGGACGGGTCCTCGTAGTCAGGGCTGGTTCATTAAAGCACTCAGGCATGTCAGCTCTAAATCACTCAGTAATCACTTTGCTACTTCTTTCTTTCTTTCTTTCTTTCTTTCTTTCTTTCTTTCTTTCTTTCTTTCTTTCTTTTTTTCTTTCTTTCTTTCTTTCTTTCTTTCTTTCTTTCTTTCTTTCTTTCTTTC
>OMNW01013982.1:0-38360 GCA_900303245.1 Selene dorsalis
ACAAACGGAGGTGCTCTGGATCTTCCACACGGTAACTAGACACCAGTCATACAGTGCAAACGATGAAATTGGGGACGTCAGACGATGTTTCTGGAGTCTGACATCGCCAAGTCATTCAAGTACGGAAAAGATAAAACTGCCTATATAACCAAAGGTAAGCAGACTTTATCAAGACAGAACTAATTTCTAAAGTGACTGGACCGTTTGTACTCATGTTTGAACCCCCAGAACCAAACAGCTGGACCTACCAGGTACAGTCCAGATAACTGGGATACCAGTCCATGGGGCATGCACTGCTTTACTTTAGTTTACTTTACGTTAAAAAAGCTCTAAAAAAGGAGGAACACTATACAAACAGTTGCTGAAACTCTTTCCAAAGATGCAGGCGAATTTGCAGAGAAGGCTGAGGGCAAGACTGGCAGTCAGATGGCTCAGCTAATAACAAAGTCAAACGCTCTGAGGAGGGCCAGCAAGGATAAAGCAGCTGAGCTCAAGAACATTGAGGAGCACATTCTTGCCAAGGGAGAAGAGCTGAGATTTATGTAGTCCACACACACACACATGCATTTGCAACCTCACGCCAAGATGTGTGGGGGTTTTTTTTCTGTATATCAACAGTGCATGTAACCTGTGTTCAGTACTACATTCAGTTTGAATTTGTGACTCTGAATTTCTTTTGTACGTGAATAGGTCTTAAATTTCATTCATAATGGTCATAAAAAGTCTTAAAAAGTCATAATTTGAGTTGGTGAAACCTGCAGAAACCCTGTGCATACGATGCAATGAAGCTGTGAGCCTCAGCAACATTCATCAGAACTACTCACTGCCAGATATCATGGTAAATCTAGTTAGACAACAAGACAATTTGATATTACACGATATTGACCATAGACTGTATATAAAGATGTGCATCCTCTGTGATGTCACCTTTACATTTCTGAATAGTGCTCTTGAGGCTCAGAGTGGGCTGCTCCGCTGGTGCCATCTTGGCAGAGCCTAATTTCACATAACTCACTTCTAATCCAAAAATGGGAGAAGAGGTGGGGCGTGCTCTGAGCCAAGACTGTGGTGGATGCTGGTTTCTGACAAGCATACACTCACCCACCTGTGATTTAAAGCAGCCACCCCCTTAAGTATACACAACTTCAGAATAATTAAAATTTAAATGGACAGGTTCTATAAATTATTTAACTATAGACAACAAAGCCAACCAGGCTGTATACAGGCTTATGTCTGCTGTGAAGTTATATAGATATTTGTCGAAATTTGAACATGGGCTCTGTGTAGATTGACTCACCTTTGCAGTCAGCCTCAAGTGGCCTGCAGTGTTTGGCACGTAAATGTTTCTATGCTTTATTTCTCAGCTTCAGAGGTTGTCGCATGGTATTTATCTGAAAGGATGTGCACACACTTCTGCAGATAGCCAATACGGACACTCTATGAAAGAAGGTGTTTGGCAACTTAAACGAAACCTCCTCTACGATAACACAAAGAAGTGATGTTCATTAGCAAATGAGCGCGTGGTGCTTTCCCCGACAATAATATATTTATGAACATAAGCCAAGTATTGACATTTTAGTCAGATTTGAGGGCTAGTAATGGAAGACCACAGAATGGTTTTCTATCAAATAAAAAATGATCTGGTACTCAGAATGGTATTGAACTTCATTTGGCAATTGATTCATGTCCTTTTAATGAAATTGAATTTGACATCATTTTTTCCATAAGGTGTGTTTCTATCAAGTTGTTATTGTGGTGAATAAAAGATTAATACAGTGCAGTTGCATTGTGACTTCAATACACAGTGTCATTATACATTATGGATTTTTTCTGTTATCGTATTGTCAGTCGAGGTTCATCATAGTACAAAAATATTGCTTGATAGCAGAAAAAAATATATTGATCATTGATAGTTTCATATTCCCATTATTCCCTGAGTGCATTGAGTTTTAGAAGTTCCTGATTCACCCATATCACAGCAATATTGGTCTTGCTGTTGTTTGGATTACTTGTTTGCTCTGCAGGACAGAGGTCTTGAATCTGGTCCCTGACGCAGACCTGTCCTGTGTCCCACATACATGAATTGATCTGTTGAGACTAGTGCTGTCACCTAAGCTATAGGACAACTCACAAAGCAGAACAATTTATCTAAATCCAGTCCTACCCAGTAATCTTGCTCTTTTACTCCCTTGGCTCGTATTGCACATTGAATTTTCTCACCACATAGTTAGGGAAGTTTCTCTGTCTGTCTGTCTCTCTATCTTTGGGCAGCTCCTGGGGCTTTTAGACCAAACTCATTAGACAGGGTGAGACCTCTTTAAATAATACATCTCCACTTACACTCCCACTGTCTCCTCTCTTCTTCCTCTCCCCACACTTTCCTGTTTTCTCCTCCTTCTCTTTCCCTTTTCTGTATCTCGCATTCTCCCCTCTCTCTATTCATACGTTATCATCCTCTCTCTCTCTCTTATTCTGTCTCCCTCCCACCTCCCCTGTCTATGTCTGATTTACTCTATATTTTCCCCTCACTATTTCTCATCGGCTCTCTCCCCCCTTCTTGCTCTCTACCTCCGTCTCTCCTTTTCTCTGTCTCCCCCCTCCCTCTCTCTTTCTCTCTCACACACACGCATGCACACCACCCATCTCAAACCGCTCTTTTATTGGTTTCCATGGTAACTAAGAGCTGGTGCGAGAAAGGAGGAATTCTCTGAGACTGTTGATAGGGTTATGTGTGTGTGTGTGTGTGTGTGTGTGTGTGTGTGTATGTAGGTGCGTGCGTGCGTGCGTGTGTGTGTGTGTTTGAGAGAGAGCGAAAGATACATAGAGGTAAAGTGAGAGAGAGACGTAGCTATTACAGAGTGCCGCCTAGAGGCAGTATTCACACACACACACACACACACACACATGCATACCAAACACAGTACTCCACTAGTAGTTGTAGATACAAACACACTTGAATACTTAACACTCTTTGACAACTCCATATATGTTTCAGTATTCAGCATACATGTCAGAAGAAGTTCACAGCTGGCCTGTGTGTATGTGTGTGTGTGTGTGTGTATGTTCCAGTAATGAAGACTCAAAAAGTTTACTTATTTTGTGAGTCAGCTGAGATTATATTGATTGATTCTCCAGACTGAAATACTTTTCTTCACTCTGAAACTGCTCTTTTCACCCAAGAGTCAGGAGCTTCACAGAAGGCTTGAGTGTATTTTAAGGGTTTTTCTTGTGTGCATTATATGTCGCAGCAAGTCAGGAAAGCTCCAAAATGTTTTCCTTAATCCCGCAGCGCTAATCTGTATTTTACTCAGATGGTACCATTTTGCTGCTTTTCAAAGGCAATATGAGCTGGTAATGCTGCACTACGTTAGCAGAGGTAAAGAAGACTGCAAGCTAGTAAACATGAATGTAAGCAATGCCAGATTCAGGATACTTTGAAATGGGCTTTGTAAATGTTGTTTCAAGAAGAAGCACTTAACTCATTTGTTGCATTCATTTTGGTGGTGCAGACTTTTGTTTGTTTCGAAGAAATGACTACAGAGTCCCTTCAGTGACACTCAGCACTTACTTCACAGTTATGTGAAGGGGAACTATGCAAGTCTGGTTGCTTTTTTCTCTACAGGGCTTCCTCTATGGTTTCGGAGTGCATATTTTCACTGTTGTAACAACTCACAGCTAACACCCCACCCCACCCCCAAGTCATTTAACCATAACAACTACTCCGAATTAAGGTACAAATCTTGCATAGTTCCTCTTTAACAACAATAACTTTCCAGTGGCTCAGAAGGGAGACACCTCCTATTCCTTTCATTTCAAAGAAGTAAGTGTTTTCATTTCACTGATTCCATTATCTAACCTAAAAAAGGATAAAATAAAAACAGCATTTGTGATTGTTTGACTAGACACAGTTTTTGCACAATAATGTTGCAGCAAGATGCTATATACTGGATTGATACAAACTCTTAAACAGAGTACAGGTAATTCCACTTCTTCTTCTTAGTGTTTTTTCTTCTGTAATTTTTTTTTACCCTGGCTCATTCAAGTACACCTGATGTTTATGAGGCCTTGGTAGTGGAAGAAACAACATCACAGGCTTTAAGTGCAATAGTGCTTTCCATATTAAATTTTATAAAGCAATCAATTTCCAATCAGGATAATAGAAACTTATCTTATTTTTGTTTTTACTTTTGAAAAAGATTCAGAGCATAGACAGTGCATGGGATGAAGATAAAGAGACTGTTGTGTATGTGTAATGCTCAGTCGATGGTTTGTGGTTAATTACACTGTAACTAACCACAAGATGGATTCCCTTCACTAAAAAGTTAATGTCACTGTAATTGCCATGGTTATTAAGGTTATTGAAATGCTCCTGTAGTGAAGTGTTAAACAACTTTAAAAGTTTGGGGTATTTCAGAGGTCTTCTGTATTCCATCCTAAAGCCCCCACAGTTTGGGTAAGAGGAAAAGGAAAATGAGACACAGACAGTGAGAGGTAGGACTGCAAAAATGTTGTGTACGTGTGTGTTCTTCTGTATGTGTGAAGATGATCAAAGAACATGGATGCGTGAGAGAAAGGGAATGACTTGCATTGCGTTTTTTTTTTCTTTTGCTTTTTTTGTGTGTATGTGTGTGTGTGAGTGATCAAAGCACATGTGTGTCAAGGCTTTTGATAAGGCTGACACCTGCGCCTAGAGCAGCACCACTGGGGGATTGTGGGTAGATCAAGACAAGACCTCTAGACCTCAGGGGTTCAATGCGGAAGCACAACAAAAATCAATCCAAAAAATATCAATCGATGTCAGAGCGCGGGACTAGGAAGAGAGGAAAGGAAGAGAATGATTACTCTGATGCTTTAGGAAACAAGAAGAAAGTAGGATAGGATAGTAATAGGAAGGGTGATGATGAGTCGGTGGGAGTGCAACTGTCTAGCAAAGAAGAAGAAGAAACTAAACCAAGTCTTGCAGGCTTGTAAATCAGGTTTACTGCGCAAGCCTCAGCCAAGAATAAAGGCCCAGCTCTAATGTCCACATTCACGCTCTCATAGACTTTGACATGTGTTACAGAAAAGCCTGCAAGGCTCAGGGCTGTCCCACTGTGAAATTGGAAAGTGCTTCAGGGTTTTCTGGTGCACTTTTTGAGCCCTTTATGCACACTTTCCTCAAAACTGAAAGGCTGCAGACTTTGCTTGAGGGAAATGAGGAGCCAGTAGATACTAACATTGTAACAGTTTACTCAACAGTTTGTTTTATTAAAGTATACATGAAAATCACATCATTACATCTTAGTGGCCGTGGACAGGTCTGTGACCTTGGCAACATATTAATTCAGAAGGAGCTCTACCATTTCTCATACAGCTTCTTCAACCTCTGCACTCGCCTGCGCTCACACTTTCATTTTCAACAAGCACAGAGGAGTTGATGGTAATTAAAGTCTGTTAGGGATCACCGCTGATACCACGGGTGGGCACGGGGATGGGGCTGCAGAGGTGCACACACATGCAGAGAGGTATACACTCTAGCAATCAAAACAAGACAAGATTAGTAGAGGCCAGAAGAGTTGAAAAGAGAGGCGGCAAGAATGCATAGTGTGTGCATTCGCATTTGGGGGGGTCACGGGGGTTGACAGAGATACACACCACATATGTACACATTCACAAACATCCCCACTAATTTTATTGACCTCTGCTCGTTCAACCTGGAGAATGAATGCGCACACGCCCAAAAAGTGTTTGCACAGCAGGCTGAGGATGGATCAAGCTACTGTTAGGTCTGATTCTTGAGGGTCATGTAGCCGTGGTAGGGATTAATAGGCTTTTCTATTTAAAATTGCACCACTCTAATACAGGAGATCCCACACTGTGCTCTGGCTCAGTACAACATAAATTCATTCACTAAAGTTTTTATCCTGCTGTGTTGCTCTGAAGAGGAAGGACCAACTCTGAGTAGTAAGCAAAAGAAATGCCATTGCAGATATAAAAAAAAAATTGACAGATGTTTTCATATGGTATATAGGTATAATATATGGTTGCATCACACCATATAGTGAAGTATTCATTACAGATGTGTGTTCCTTCAACATTCATCAGAGGTTGGTTCAGTGAATGTTATTTACATACTTACACACACACACACACACACACACACACACACACACACACACACGCTCATGGAAAGACAGCCATGAAAAGCACTATACTTTAGCTTTGTATTACAAAGCCTTGGAGCCACAAGGGTCCGAGT
The DNA here is from genome assembly GCA_900303245.1 of Selene dorsalis. NCBI lineage: Eukaryota > Metazoa > Chordata > Actinopteri > Carangiformes > Carangidae > Selene > Selene dorsalis. Next base: position 6,239 of record OMNW01013982.1, read on the forward strand.
AATATTTGGGGACAACATGAATTTTCTGCTAAACTAAACAACTTTTGAGCCAAATGCAGTCAGTTGGATTTTTTTGAAAAATACATAAGAATAACAGATCAGAGGAGTGATATGCTTGCCAGCTTTCAGTGCAATGGGCAGTGCTCCCAGCAGCAGAAAACAAATGAAAAAAAGATCCATGTTTAAAATCTGAATGCTTCATTGCAGCATGATGTCTCTAAATGACTGAAGTGAAGTGGATGAAACCGGGTCCTGCACCATCTTGTTACGGTCTACTGGTGTAGTTCATAAGTATCAGTAAAGCCTTGTGATTTTAGGACAATCTAGCAGGATAAAGATCCTAGCATATGCATTAGACATATGTAAGACATATGTAATCAAAGGCCAAATAGAGGAACCTCAATCCATCTAATCATGCTTTTCAGGAAACAAACAGCAAATGAGGCTGGCTGTAGTTCAGACCTGGCAGAGCATCACTAGGGAAGATACCAAGTGTGTGCTCATATCTCTGGGCTTTAGAACTGAGTGAGTCTCTTATTTATTTATTTTGATCTTTATTTATTTAGTGGACTTTCACTGAGAGCCTATTTCTTTTTTTAAGGAAGGACACAATCACGCTCATACAGTTGCACACATTCACACCTAAGTCACCCACAACAACCACAGTCTGATCTGTTGGCTGCTGACCAGCTCCACTAGAGTGGCTGGGGGGTTAAGGGCTTTGCTCAGTGATAGCAGTGAGGGAAGGCAAGGCAAAGTGCTGCTCTTTTACTTCCTCCATCCACACGTAACCTTCCAGTAGTGGGGTTATCAAATCTTTTCATTACAAATATGCTGGAGTGCAAAAATGTGTCACAGTCCACATTTTCTGTATATTGTGACCGCTGTGTAAAGTGGCTGCAGCCATCTATTTTCTTCATCCATTCATTGTATTCAGAGTCATGGGGGATTCCCAGAATGACCTGTGTGAGAGGTAGTGTAACCCCTGGACACACCACTAATTAATCACAGAGTTAGCACATAAATATGGATACATTTTCACATTCACATTCAGGGATCCATATACATTCAGTAGGTTTCCAGTTTACCTAACATGTATTGTTCAGCGGTTGACATTAAGACGACAGTATAAAGTGATTAGTTACCTAAACAAGTCAAAGTCTTAGCACAAGTTATATTTAACCTATATCCTGTGTGCTTCCCTGCAGTTCTAGACACTATACAACTATATGTACACAAGCACATTGCAAATCTATTTGTGCTTGCAGCCTGTGTGAAATTAGCATCTGGTTTCAGGGCAATGGCTTGTTGGACTCAGTGACTAGATGCATTTTTGTTAGTGAAGGAACACTCAAAAGGTGCAGGGGGAAAAGAATGTATTTAAAGAAAAAACAAACAAAAATTAAAGCTGCTGCTACACTGAGCAGGCCCTTGCACTGTTGGATATATGGGGTGTACTGGGATGAGGTAATGGAGCTTTTATAAGTAAGATGTGGTTTCCTTATTTGCTCATGTGGTGCAAGAGAACATGCACCAAACATAAACAATGTTCCAGGACATGAGATGTAGACCAGATCACCAAAATTTCATGGAAAGCAAATTGTGTCACTGAAGGGTTATCTCCTGTCTGCAGTGCAGTTGGCGCAAATATGTCTGTCATATTAATATATGGATGTCTTCAAAACATCAGATTAAAAAAATTGGGGCACATTAGGAGTGTTTATTTCCTACAACCACTTCACTTCACCTTGTTTTATGCCAAAACATAAAAACTTTACAGAGACACAACCACACTGTTCAACCAAAACTTATATTTTACAATAAAGCACCATCAAGGTCTTAACAAGTTGGTGGGTGTGGTAAACCTGCTTGGAGGAGAACATCCAATTTTAAAACATGCCATTTCTTGTTGCCATGTCTTGAACCTATGACTATAAATGAATACCAACATGTAGATGTTCTCAGGCCAGGAACATGTGACAATTTGCTGTGCGATTTACTGTAGCATCGTAATAGCAGTGCCAAAATTACAGAGTTAAATCATAATGGCTGTTTTCCTTCTGGGTTTAGTGTATGCTTTTTGTACAGCTGTTTTGTCAGCCGAGGAGGCGCTTTCAAGCCATTTTTCAACACCCATGTGCAAGACCCACAAATCATGTAAGCTTTCACCCCACTGGAATGTGTGAGCCCTCAAAATGTGGTCCATTTTCAGGAAGAAGGAGAAAAATAAATAGATCATATCCAATTAGGTCTTCACACCAGTCAGTGTTTGTCCGGTGTAGCAGGTAGAGCATGTGCAGCAACAGCATCAGTCTCATTCTGTTACAAAAACATTTCATCAGATATCAAATACCAAATCAAATATCCGTGTTTGGATTGTAAAGTGATCACCTTCACAAAGTCAAATCTGAAAAGCTGCAGGGCTGCACATATCCAAGAAAACTGGCATATTACAAGAACATAATATATAAAATGTAATGCAGTAAGAATCAGTCTCAGTTCAATTCTGTTTCAATTTTTGTTGTATGACCAATGGATGGATATTCACTTCTACAGCTTTACATTATGGTTTAACCCAATCTCTCTTGATAGTTCAGTATCAAGATAATACATTGCAGGTTAATTCACTTCTCTTTCCTCCTGCGACCTGCTTTTGGCACATTTTATGCAAACTTGCACTTGCTCTTCAAGGTGAATAAGTTTCCTGACACGGCCCTCATAATTTGTGTGAACATTATGAAGTGCAGGAGATAGACCCACACTTAAATATCCTCCTGCCATTTACACGATCCTTCCCTAAATGCATACACATAAAGCGGAGAGGGGCACTTCACTGATCTCACGGAAGATGCACCTTGGTAAACAGATAAAGTGCCTTTCCAGACTGGTGAATCTGTTTGATAGTAGTATGCATGTCTTTGAGGAAAAAATTTGTCTGGGGGGAAATGCAAAAGCCTTTATGGATCTTGCCCTCTCTCCTTGAAGAGAGCATGTCACATTGTACAAAACGTGTAAACAAAGCCCAGAACATGGAATGTGGATTTTCTGAATATGATTTTTAAGAAATCTCTTTGTCTCTGTCTTTTACAGCTCCATGTGGAGGACAGTATGGTGGATCTGACGGAGTTGTTTTGTCTCCAAATTATCCCCTAAACTACACCACAAGACACACCTGTTCCTATTATATCACAGTGTCCCCACAGTTTGGTAAGTACATAAATAAGCACACAATACAATAGGTAGGAATAATAGGTCATTTATATATTTATTAATTTCTCTGATTTTTTTGTCTTGGGTTGTTTATCTTTTTCAGTGGTGTTTGGTCAGTTTGCCGTTTTCCAGACAGCGATGAATGACTCTGTGGAGCTGTTTGATGGAGCCAATGAGAATGCTCGATTGCTTAGCTCCCTGGCCGGGTCACATTCAGGTGAGATTCTGAATGTGACTGATTCAGTCAGCTGTGTGTCTGCGTTATTTGGTCATGCTACTATAAAAGCAACTGGTGTTTTGTTTATTTGTTTATCTTTTACTTAAGATGTTAAAAAACTTAAAAAATTGCCCTTCAGTTTTAATTTTTTGAAGTTTACCCACCATTTTCTTCTTTTGTGTGCTCCAGAATGCATGAACATGCAAAATAATTAAATCCTCTGTAAGGAAGTAGCTCTTGGGGCCTGCAGAACACAGCACCAGTGTTCGTTATCACCGTTTATTTGACAGTGATAAATTTGGTGAAAATCCATTATAGGTTATCTTTACAAATAGAAATCAGCAGTAGGGCCCGTGCAACATCCAGCAGCACTGGTACAACACAATCCTCTCTGGGTTTCCTTATCCTCCAACTTTAATCCCAGCTTGGCAACAGTTTGAGTCTCTACACAGTAACACACCTCGAGTGGATGGGGCAATAACTCAACGTAAATGTCATGGTGTGAGGAATGAAATATGAAGAAATATTGATTAACATAGTTTCTGGCTAAATGTGCTCTCATTGCCTCAGAGTTTCATGTTCCTCTGTTGTCTGTCATGGCCAGGGGGCACGCTGCAGGGTAACCCCACTGGAACTGACATTTAGTTTTTTTTATGAAAAACAGGGCTTTTAAAAATATTTTCTCTGTTTTGTTTATTCTGTTGTGTATTTGTAGAATTTCGAGGGTAGAAAAAAAAATACTGTTTAATCAAGAACAAGACCGCAGCTGCCAGTAAAGTTATCTCAACAATAAGAGGAGGACTGTAGAGTCTGACGATAAAAACATCATCATAATTAATATAATTTCCAGTTTGGTCTGTATGTGCTTTTCAATAGGTTCCTTAATTGAGTGGATCAATGTGGCCTTTTTCAGCATGTTAACTGAGGAGATGCAGCTAGAAGTAGCTGCACATTGTCCAACTACTATCCCTTTAAGTCATGAAAGAGGCCAGTTTGTATAATGTAGTATGGGTGGGTTATTCCTTAAATGAATTTGAGTGTAAAACCCTCCCTTTGGTTTAAACAGGCCACAAATAATGAAACACACCAGGGTTTACAAAATTAATGTTATCCACATCATTACACTATCATTACCATGCATGTGTCCATGCACAGACGTGCACTCACATGCACGGGCAAACAGATTTGCAGTACATTGTTTTAGCAAACTGACTCATTGCAGTGACACGCATACATGCACACCAAACTTACACACACACTCGCCCTGATGCAGCTAATGATGGTTCTAAATGTCAGCGACACCAGGTCACGTTTTTCTCATTTATTACCGTTGCTTGCATATCTGTGTACTTTTACTAAATTTGTGTGTATGTGCTTCTGATTTGGTGCATGTATGTTTTTGTGTTCTTGCATTCTTATCCTTATGAGGACTACATTTTGCCACAAGGCAAAAATGACAGAGACCCCCTGCCAAGTGCCATGTCATGACTGTAAACCACGTACACAGTACTGGCTTTGTGTGTTTGTGTGTGTATGTGTTTGTGTTCGTAATAGAACTCATGTTTGTTGTCTTATGTGTGTCAGTTGTCTTCAGTGAGAAAAAAAACATTGTTGGGTGAGTTTAACAGTTTATTGTGTGTGTGTGTGTGTGTAATTGTGTGTCCCAGGAGAAACACTGCCATTGGCAACTTCCAATCAGATCATGCTACGGTTCAATGCTAAGAGCGGCCAGTCAGCTAAAGGCTTTCACTTCGTCTACCAAGGTAACGCTCACTTTGTTTGTCTGTCTTTGTTTCACACATGTAAACTTGCATAAAGTGCAATTCAGGTTCAACGTCAGAGTCCCTCTACTGACAACTAAGCCTCTGTTTTTTCTTTCTTTGTTCTTCTTATGTTATTCAATTACTGCCGTCATTGTAGCTGTGCCTCGCACCAGTGACAGTCAGTGCAGCTCAGTGCCGGAGCCTCGGTATGGCAGGCGAATTGGTTCAGAGTTCTCAGCCGGCTCTGTGGTTCGGTTCGAATGCAGTCCAGGGTATCTCCTGAAAGGATCCAGTGCTATCCGGTGCCAGGCCGTGCCAGGTGCCCTCGCACAATGGAACGCCACAACACCAAACTGTATAGGTAAGCTTGGCTGATACCCTGTAATCTACAGACAATGCACCCATGCAACATAAACAACTCCAAGGAAGTAATCAGTTCTCTGGCTTTCTCTGAATCATCCAGTACTGGGAGAGCTGAGATTCTGACATTAATTCTAACTAAACTAAATGTATGCCTGCATGAAATCTCTCTGCTGAGACCAAGCCTTTTGCAAACAGCTTCAACTGTCACCTCAGTTAATACCATAAATAACATTTGTTATCGTATTTTTCTCTGGCTCCCTGTAGTGGTAATTTGAATACCATATTGTCCCTGGCTTTTCGCTGCTGTATTCCAACAACCTGCCCTATCCATTAGCCATTTAGATGATAGACTTTGCCAAGAAATCCATATTTTATATCTTCATTCTAGTTCCCTGCAGTGGCAATCTGACTGAACGCCGTGGTACGATACTGTCTCCTGGATATCCTGAACCCTACCCAAACAGTCTTAACTGTCTGTGGAGGATCCATGTCAGTGAAGGAGCTGGGATACAGGTAAAGATATATAAACATGATATATAAATGTATAATGCATTTTACTTAGACTAACTATGGAGGATGCACATGAACTCTGAGGTTGTTATGCTCATTTATTTTCATTGTTTACCATTTAGATCCAAGTGATGACGTTTGCTACCGAGCACAACTGGGACTCTCTGGAGATCTACGATGGAGGAGACATGACAGCTCCTAAATTAGGGTCATTTTCTGGTATGACAATATGACAACACACACACACATGAACACACAAACTCCTGTGCAGGCACCCATGCACACAAACACTCCAGAGATCAATGATGGATGAGATATGACAGCTTCTAAACTATAGGCACACACATACAGACTGACAGACATAAGCACACACATACACACACACTAGATCTATGATGAATTAGATATGACAAGCTTTAAACTATAGATCACCATGTACTGGTGATCTGTGATGGATGAGTTGTAATACAAAAAAATATATTATATAAATTGATTTGAAGACCTAGAATTCTTCAATTTTCCAGACAGTCAGTGAGAGTAGAGGAGGAAGAGAGGGAAGAAAAGAGAAGAGTTTAACCATGAGCTTGAGTGAAGGGTGGACAAAAAAAGAGAGAGAAAGAAGGAGAGAAAGAAGACGGGGGGGGCTCAAGAATGATCTAACCTTTTACAATTTCCCAGCGGAGTTTCCCCTGTGACCTGCCCCAAGCACATACCTGTCACACACCTATCACACATAAAACATGCCGCCCACAGGGCCACATGCACATGCGCATACACACACATACACACAAATGACTGTGCCCTTCTCAAGAAGGCACACAGGGGAGCTGCCCACTATAACCAACACGATCTGGTGTTGAGCAGCTTCACTGGGGCACATGAGAGTTGCTTCACATAAGGACACTAAAATGCTAGCTGTCCATGGAGGGCGAGGGGTCGTTCACCTTCTCTACACATAATTTCCCATCTGGTCTCGGGAGTTAGTTACGATCAAAATCTCCATTGCACAGACAGCGTCACTATGTATTCTTAGTCTAATTTCTTCCTGTATGCCCGTGTTGTCTTTGATGCTATTTTTTCTAATATCTTGTGGAAATTTCCATTTAATATGCTAATGTATGTCATTCTGTTGTAACTTCATCTCTTGTTTTTATAGGAACTACAGCTCCAGCCCTCCTTAACTCCACATCAAATCAGCTCCTTCTGCACTTTCAGAGTGACATCAGTGTGGTGGCAGCAGGCTTTCACCTTGAATACAAGAGTAAGTAAAACCTTTTAAGGCAGATAAACAAAATGATAAATTGATCGATTTAAAAAAGGTTATACTTGGTCAGGCAAGACAATCAAACAGCGAATATTGGATCCTTTGCTATGTTTATATAAATGCACACAGCACACATGCACACACACACACACAGATGCACCATTGCAGACAAAACTTCACCATCAAATAACAAGAGTCAGTGACCTGAACTGGTAGCGCCTGAGAGCATACACACATACTGAGACCAACATGCGAGCACATACACGGAACACACACCTAGATGATGATGTAAATAGAAACATGTAGCGTCAGACAAATACACATACAAAGTGCATTTGCTTGTGTCACACGCACACATAAGTGCAAAAGAAAAGCACATATGCGCAAATATGTCATAGACAGCCAAAAGTATGGACATGGATATTAACATTGTGCACTTACACATATACACACCTGTCAGGGCACGGTTGTGCTTTTCAGTCCTTTGTAGTTGTTTTAGCTTAGAATCACTTCTAGATCAATGAACATGTCCCCTTTTGTGGGTATGTGTTAGAGTTGTAGTGTGTGTGGGCACACTGTAGTGTGTGTGTAGGTGAATGCTCACATTTGTGGCTCAATGGTCTGTATTTTTGTTGATTCTGTGTGTCATCATGCCATCACTAGGAGTGAAAACCTAGAAGAAGGGTCACTTAAGTACACAGTGTACTGTGTCAGTCTATATTTCTGGATCAGTGTATTTTTAACTGTGTTTATCTTTTCAATAAGGCTTTTATTAGCAGATGCAGCTGATCCAACCCAAATCTGATGTGATGATGACACCATATGTGTCACTATGATTAGAACTGGATCCTTTCATATGCAGTATCATAAATAATCTGCAGCAGAAAATGACACCCAGTGTGGGACAAGCCACTTCTTCTATTTTTATGTTTTAGCATTTATTTTGGTCAAGCTTGCGACACATATATTATTGAGTTGAGAGCAGGTCTTTATGGAGAGGGGACATTTGGGGAAACGGTGCTTGCAAGATGGTTGGGATTAGATGTCTTGTGGTTCTTTGTTAGACCCAGAGTCAGGCTTGGGTCAAGTTATTCAGCCTCTATTATTGCGGGTCTTGGGTTTATATGCCTCTGTTTGTAATACCAGTGTGGATCAGCTCTGGTCACGTGGCACACTGCGCTTGCAAAAGCATCGCAGTCTGCTCCCTGGTTCTCCTTGGCCTTGGTCTCCAACTGGTCTCCAGTCTCCGATGTTCTCCCCTTTGGACCCAACATTCTTCATCCATCCACTAGATGTCCCCATACCTTTTTCCTGTTTCACTAACTCATCTGTTTTCCATTTATAACCACCTAGCTTCCCCTCCAACTACACACCTGTTCCCAGGTAGCTTATCATTCTAGTCATTATTCAAACCTATCTCTGTCTTCAGCTTTCTTTCTTAACATAACTTTTTCTGTTACTTTGTGATTCAGTGTATTGACCTTAGTTCTTGTTCTGTGTTATGGATTACATTTTTTATTTTTTTTTGGATTCCTGTTCCGCTTGCCTGTTCATCCACCCATCTGTTGGTAAGCCTGTTTTCATATATTAAAGACTTCTTCACTGCGTTAGCTTGTCTTTGTGTGTCTGTGAGCCTGCACTGTTATCAGTAAGACCTGACAGTATAATCCGACCAGTTATGGACCCAGCAGACCTTTTTGAAGAAGAACGTTATGATTTGTCATCCCTTGTGTGCTGGAATGGGGAGTGGAAAAGAGCCCCTAGCAAAGAGTATAAAGAGACTGAACTAAAGTCAGCATGTAGAGAAAACCATGGCTAAGGAATTCCCTTCCTGATGGGCTCCAGAACCTTCTAAACATCCCTAATTCGTCACAAATCTCCCAGTCTGGTAGACATCAGTCAGTCTCCGAGACGACTAGACTCCAGCGTGCTCCAGAGTCTGCCAACCTTCTACTTGCTTCTCAGATGATAATGCCAAGGTTAGTTTGCAGCTTTCTTGCTGCTGATGCCTCAGTCAGATCACCTCTGGCCTGTTATCCTCAGGGCTGAAACTTGAAACCCGCACCCCAGTCAGCTAGACTCTGGTCTGCTAACTATCAGTTTCCATCTGAGCTGGTTAACATCCTGCTTGATCTTGATCCTAAAGACCTTGATCAGTCCCATCTCCCCGAGACTCACCTTGTTCTTGCTATGAGGTATAAGTCCAGAGAGACTCAGCTGCTAAGCTCCATAGAGCCTCAGCTGCCCATTGATCGTGTGCCTCAGCTGTCCAGTGAACCCAAACCTCTACTGCAGAGTGCCACAATTGATGTCCTGCGAGACCAGGCGTGGGCCATCACCGCCGATGTCCTGTCAGTTCAGTAATGCCCTGCCTGTTTCTGCCCAACTGACCTCTCATCTTTTATTGACTCACATGTCCAAGCTAACATTTTACTTGTCCTATATCTGTTCCTAAGTGGCCTTTTCAGTCAGTATTATCAAGTTTATCTCCAAGTCTGTTCCAAGTCTTGCATCTGGGCCAATGCCATGCCTGTTCCTGGTGGTGTTCTTGAATCAGCCCACATCAGAACCTGTTCGTTATTCCCAGTCCACTCTCAGGCCATTTCTGATCTCCAGTTGAAAGCCCCACACTGCCAGACCTCCAAGACCATCACTTGAACTTCATCTCAGTTGTTGTGTCTAGCCTGAACCGGATGCTGTTGTTTCATGAGACTGTCTGCTTGTTTCTTGCTTTTCATCCTCACCTGTCACCCACTGTGGGCCTCTGGTTACCCATACCCCTTTTCCACCAAGGCAATTCCTGGGCTGAAACAGTTTTTCTTGTTTCCATCATATTTGAGTTCCTTTTTTGTTGAGGGTGGCATAGTAGTGTTGTCCAGAGCGTACCCTGCCCTCACCCAGTGTCAGCTGGAGCTCCAGCCCCTCTTCAACCCTATAAGGATAAGCAGAATGGCTAATGGATTTATGTTATAAAGAATAACCATGTCCTTCAGATGCTTCTAATGTGCTTTTATGGCAAAACCAACACAATACCTGCCATTTTGTGGCATTAGCTGAGTATTTGCTGGTTTCATGGAAACCAAAAGCAAGTGCTCTTTTAAGAACAACATGCCAAGCACTGAGGTTTTTCCAAGTTCCCCAAAGTATATGTCATACATTACACCATCACTGCAAGAGCTCTTGCAGTTCTCAGGTGGTAGTTCGGCTTATCTCACGATGAGTGCCAACACTTTAATCTCAAGCAGAATTTGTTCCAAGTTTGCCTCAGAGGTTCTTTTCAGGAAGTCTTTCCACAAAGTAGGCTTTCAACTTTTTTTCATTAAACACCAAGTTGTGCTCAGATCGGGCAGCCTATTTGTCAAATACATGAGAACAGAGACATCACAATAATTATTTAATAAAAAAAAACAAAGTCTTGTCAATGACTTTCAATCTATGGAATTTATGGACTGAATAATTAAAACAGTAATAGTGTAACTATTTCTGGAACAGTGCATGATATTCACTGATCTCTGGCTGTGCTGTCTTCTGTTTTCCACTATGTTTACTGCAGAACCTGGAAAAAATATCCCTCATAGCTAAAAACAGTAAAGACGAAACAGAATCTTCACATGTTCTTGAATATTTTACCAGCTGCCAGATTTAGCTACATATCGTCAAGTTTACCCTGTCTTTAGCTATTGTGCTGCTAAAATCTCCAGGCCAGTTTTCCAGTAATGGGGTAGTTTCTAAGAGAAGATAATATTGTGTGCTGGGGACATGTGAATAATTGTGGTTATGATGTTCTCATCATTTAAAGCTGACTTAAGGGCCTTTCTCCTAAAGCGCAGAGTGAGACATCTCTCTCCCTTGACTGTCATCAAATAAACAGAAACACGAGTATAGTAAATCCAGTCAGTTAGACTTAAATGCTGACACTGACTAGTTGTAGTCTAGTGGCCCTAGTGGGGTGGTTTGTGGTGCTGTCAGCATTTTACAGAGCATCACTGCTCTCTCATAACCAGGGAAAAGAGGGAGCAGTTTGCTCACACGCAGAGAGATAGGGAGAGGGAGAGAGAGATGGTCAGCCTAATGGAATAGTTTCATTGATCAGTTGTCATGACAGCCTGCTGATGCTCTGCCTAATAATACATAGTGTGTGCAAATGTGTGCGTCTGCAAGTTACAGTCTCATGCAGCTTTTTCACTTATGTTCTTCTAAAAAAAAGTCTTCTTCCTGCCCCTCTGCAAACACACAGTCTTGAAACAGTCACTCATGCGCACGCACACACACACACACACACACACACACACTCAACCCCCCCCCTACTTTCACTCTCTACCCCTCTTCCACCCCTGTGTTGCCATGGTAACTGCTCTAGGGCAGTCTCCTGCGGAATTTTCCGACTGAAACACACAAGCAGACACACACACACACACACACACAAATACTCTCCTAGTGATGCTATTTGATAAAGGGCTGGCTGCTGTCAAACTTATTAAGGATGTATTTTACCTTTATTGTTGTGGGAATATAAAGTCATTATTTTACTTTCACGTACTTTCAGTGGCACTGTCAGTGATGACAATGCTCACACATTTTTATTGAACAATTTATAAATGAGCTCTTGAATATAATCTGCCACATTAGTTCTTCATCAAATGAATCTAGTTTTCTCTTAATTTTTCATTACAAGTAAAATTTATATTTATACAGCAGTTTTCACAGCGTTGTACAGATCCACATCAAAGATACAAAGTTAAGATAAAAAAAGCATGTGAAAACGCAAAAAAGACGGTACATAATTAAACTGTAAATAAAAACATTAAATACAGATTCACAATTCTGACTAAACAGATGCACCTTAGCATCTTTTTTAAAAGAATCCACTGACTCAGCAACCTTTAGAGTGTGGGCAGAACATTTCACAGTTTAGTTGGTATGGCCTCAGAAGTGTTATCAACATCGACCTTTCGGCTGGGACAGACAGTAAATTTAGCTTATTGCACCAACCATGCTCTGTATGTAAGAATTAGAAATGTAAACTGGATCTCGCATTTAACAGCGAGAGAATGTGAATATAGGGGTTAAAATAGTCAATTTGACCTAGTAAAGAGTCTGGATACTGCACTACTGGACCTACAGTAATACTCATTACCTTACTTAGAAGCATGGTCATGTAGATAGAGGCTGTGAAACAGTGTTGTTAATCCTAGGAAGTTTGTTTTTGTTTTTTTTTGGAGATGAGATAACATCACATGAGCTGCACAAGATTTTTGGTAGCAGGTCAAAATGATCATATGGGAAACAGATATTAAGTAAACAGTTGTATTTGGCCTTGATTATATCTTGTAAATGCTATATTCAAGCCACATTTAAGAAAGGTCACATACAGCTGAAGGAGGAAGATGATGATGATGATGATGAAGGTTTCCTTGACTAAAGTACATAGAGGTAGAGAACAGAGGAGGGGAATAATTTTGCTACTGTTTAAGTGTAGAATAAATTTGAATAAAGTGACTTTAGATGGATGACTTTAATAATGAAAGGCCAAGGCAGTAATGGTGGTTTAGCTGTTCTGATTTACTGTACATATTTTCCTGTATATATTATCATCATATCATGTCCACCGGACAAACAGCTTGAGCCAGAGGCTTAGTAATGATTGCATAGAAAACTTAATGATTGAACAGATAATAGTAATGAAATTGTTCATCATGGTTCTGTTCTTTTTCATTTTTTTTGCAGCTGTCGGTCTTACCACCTGTCCAGAGCCAATGATCCCAGCCAATGGCATTAAAACAGGAGACAGATATATGGTCAATGAAGTGGTGGCATTCACCTGTGAGCCAGGGTACACGTTACAGGTAATACAAAATGCAAAAACACATAAAACTGACTGATAAACAGATGTATTAGTACATTCTTACCTCTTTTACACATTGTGACTAAAAGACGGGTTGTTTATTAGATGCAGACTAGATGCTGAAATGTCACTTTCTTTATGTTTGGTTGCAACAACATGAAAAGGTTACAGCTTTGCTTTAGTCAAATGCACAACAAAATTCCAGCCATAGAAATGCTTTTCTCAACTTGTTAAATGAAGAAAAAAAAACATCTGTAGTGTTGAAAATGTATCAAATATTCCTTTTTCTGTCTACTCTTTTTGAATTAACTAACCACATTAACATTTTCAGGGCCACTCTCACATTTCCTGCATGCCTGGAACTGTGCGCCGATGGAACTACCCACCGCCTCTTTGTATAGGTACATACACTCACACTGAGACATTGAACTGCAAGTTAACGACTGAGTCAATGAGGAAAAAATATGTACTGTAGTGTCAGTATAAAGTGACACAGTGTCCACTCACAGTGGCATAGTGCAGAAATATCAATGAAATTTTAATGAGAAATCAAAATAATAAAAAGAAATAACTGAATGGGAAACTGCAGCATTTAGTTGTTACATTTAATGTTCACAGCTTGAAATCAGATTTGTGGTTAAGCAATTTAGCAACTCTGTCAGTGTCATAGAGTCAACAGTCTATATTATCAATATGCCTGTTGGAGATAACCTGAATTTGGTACCTTGTGCTGAGAGCCAATGCTTCCTAACTTCTGCAGTAGTGTTAAAGAACTTTAATCACATTTATATTTATTTAAGCCTACAAAATTTCATCCTCGGTGAAGACGTAGCTGATGCAGGAAGTCAGTCACAGTTGGACTCGATCTTGATTTGTCAGGACTAACTAAACTCAAGTCTGCCACACTCCCTTCCATTAGGTGTCACATTCAACATTCATGTAGCGGTTTTTAGCAGGGTTTAAGACATGGTACACAGTCTTCAAACTTTTTGTATCATGCTTAAGTTAAAACAAAATAAGTGGACTTAATAACACGATTTTCCCTTATCTCTAGTTATAAACTGAAAATAGCATACTTGCATTTCAGATATCAGCGTTTTTTTCAGTTGGGTAATGTAGCATCACCAGCCCTTGTTCCTGCATGAACCCAACAAGACAAAGTGATAATCTTTACTGAACATTGCTCATGTGTTGCCTGCTTTCACAATGTGCTTGCTGTGCTTGTGTTGTCAGCTCGGTGTGGCGGGGTGTTGTCTGAGATGAGTGGTGTCATCCTTAGTCCTGGTTTCCCTGGCAACTACCCAGGCAACCTGGACTGCACCTGGCAAATCACCTTGCCAACTGGATATGGTAAGTCTTATAGGGTGTAAGAGAATTCCTAAAAGGAATACGCCTCTTTCAGGACATCTGTTGGTGTACTTCAGAAACACATATGAAAGCTTCACCACATGTTTCATTGGGGGATCACACATGGTGCTGTTTAATGACAGTGCTAACTGATGTTTTCAATAGGCCACAGTTTCTACCAGTCGCTGTATGTTATTACTGCCGGTTTTTATGTTTCATATCATATGGTTTTTATTTTCAGAAATGATAACAATACACTACACTGAGGTGGCAGCAATACAAGAGGGTTATTATCATTGTCTCAGGCAATAACACTTCAATTCTGTCTTTGGTGCAGGTTATAAAACATAATAAATTACATTATAAAAGAACCAAATACAAATACACTACAAATAAAATCACATTCCATTGGATTGGAATGTGATTTTACCTGATCTTTGTGCTTACAGTATGTCCTTATGTTGTACACGTACACACTGAAAACTACATCAAATGTTAACATTTTCTGCAGATATTCTTAAATCTATAAAATTTAGGCCAAGATCCTGTTAGGAATAACAGTCTCTGACATCATGTCTTTGTCCTCTAGGAGCCCATGTTCAGTTCCAGAACTTCTCCTCTGAAGACAACCATGACTTCCTGGAGGTCAGAGCTGGAGCACAGCACAGCTCTGCTCTCATTGGACAGTTTACTGGTGCGCAGATCCCACCCCCTCTACTGAGCACTACCCACCTGACGATCATCCACTTCTACAGTGACCACTCCGAGAACAGGCCGGGATTCAAACTGACCTACCAGGGTGAGTTCATGTGTGTTTTTTGAATAATAAATTGTTTTTAGGGTGATAACTGCACACAGGCACAAACCCTGAGGTTATTACTGTAGGTACTTTTGAGTTGAAAGTTGTCCCTCAAGGGACGGTAAGAGCACACTTGTACTCAAATTGAGCTGTGTTGTTTTTCCAAGTTTGGGACAGGGAAAGGGATCACAAGTTAGTTGCTTAGAAATGATGCAGAAAAAAAATGCTCAAATGTTGTGAATAAATTAACATCCAAACCTAGTGGCCAAATTACAAAGCCTTCTCAACTCTAAGAAATGAAGGGCAGGATGAAAAAAACATATTGCTGTGAGGTTTTGAGCTTTGATCTGTGGATGAGTCATGCTAAAGACTTATAAAAAACCTTATGGCATTCCTCTCATCATTAAAAGAGATGGATTGTTAGTAAGCCCCTGTGAGAGACTGCCATCTTGTCCAGCAGGCTTTACTTGTGCTTCACTTCAAAGACACAAGAGATGCACTGTGGGCTTATATGCCAGCATAACTAGAACAAGGCTTACTAGTTTACATATAAGTTAAACCACATTCACATGCACTTAATCATTTCCCCATTTTTCTCCCAATTAGAAATGTCCAAGTTCCCTCACACCGCTGTCTTTGTCACTGCTAACTCCCACTGTTGACATCGCTGTGAGCAGTGTGAACAGGTTTCCTCCGATAGAGTGGCACCACATGCTCTTTTTTCACCTCAGAGTGAAGATCTTTGGCAGGAGGATGCAATACACACATAGGTTCACAGTGCTACCCTAGACTGTGTTGAATGAACACAACTGGCAGCGATCCAACCTGTGTGCATACATTCACCCCTGCACCTTTCTAAGATACAAGCTCAGGTTTTGTACTCAAGGCCTTGGAGGTTTAGGGTTCAATAGACTGAACAGCTGTGTGCACATGCATTAAAGCTTAGTGGAGTAAGTCCTGGATGCCAAAAAGTCAGTATGAATATAATAGAAAAATCCTTATACAGTGATGCTTTGACCCAAACACTTAAGGAAGCTTTGTTTCCAGTTGTAGACTTTGGCACTCTGACATTACAGTGCCTAAACTTGCATGCTTAGTATTGCTCCTGAAATCTGTTTGAGCCAACGTCCTGGCTACAGTTTCACAGCTGAATGTATCGAGGACTTTGAGAACATTGCCAAAACCATACATAAATAAATTAATGACTCAATAAGCATAAAATTGAATGAATAATAAATAAATGAATACAAAAATAATGAAGCCTAAATGCATAAAGAAGATAGAACAAAATAAAGAAATAAGTCTGAGGGAAATAAATATTGAGGATATGGAGGGGAAATAAATGAATTAATAAATGAATAATAAAGAAAAATGGAAATTGAATAAATAGTTGAATTATAATGCAAACTTTAATTAATACAGAAGCAACAAAAATATCTGATATCACATTTATATGACTTCGTTAATGCCAGTATTTTACTATTTTGTTGCATATAATGGTTAGTTGTGATTAATTTATTTATTCATCATCTGTTAATATCTGTATGATTTCAGCAGTTTCAGATGTACTCCATCTCCCAACTGGACAAATTTTGATTTCCCACATTCTCACTACTTTCTCCCTCAGCCCCTGGTTATTTGTGTGTCCTAACATATTACTTCCCCTAGATGCTGCCTTCACATGGGACTTCCACTACATCTGTCACCACTTGCTTTTCTTTTGCCTTTTCATTTCTAGTGTGTCCAGTTAGCTTTGTCAATATTTGTTTATCTGTGGGCATCTAAAAATCCCACAGGAGCTTAGTTCTGACATTCCTAAACATCCATTGTGACATTTTCCATCTGGACATGGGATTGTCTAGTCCATAATCAACAGCAACACAGGTGTTCCTGCACACATCCTGTGCTTTGATTGTATTGTGCAGGTCGCTCCTAAATCCTGGATACTGTTATCAACAGCATGGACTGTTTCTGAGCACCTCAGGCCCTGCAGACCCTGTTTGTATTGACCTGGTGCTGGAGTGCTTGTCCTTGTGTTGTGGAGTCCTGCCCTTCTCTCTAGCCTTTGGTAAATTGTAGTCTATTGTCAGCCATCATTGCTCTCAGTCAATGGCACATTTAATGAAGGGTCTTGACTTGCAATGACACTCATGCAGTGAGACATGCCCCAAACAGGCCTGTGAGACTGATATTTCCTCCAGCATGTGTTGGCACAATATGCATAGATGTCCAATTGAACTGCGTGGGAGGAGATTAGATCTATTGATGTTGTTGCACTTACTGCTGGTAAACTCTGTGGGTCATAGATTTTTTTAATGCCCCCTTAAGTCCATTAACTGTAGATGGAAAAAATGGTTTGAATAAAGTGATTTGCAGCTGTCATTTTGTACTCACATTTCGGAAGGCAGCCGTGCAAGGCTGCTGTGTAAGGCCACACAGCAGAGATCTGAGGAATAAATACACAGCTCCATTAACCTGAATATAACTGTCTGTCTGTGTTTTCTTTTCCTCTTTTCTTCCTATTTTCTTTTGATTCTAAAACATGTGAAATTGAACAAAATCAACTGTGGTATTTCTTCACTGCAACTCATTTCTCCCCATCTCTCTCTTTCTTTAGCTTATCAACTTCAAAACTGCCAGGACCCAGTTCCTTTTTCCAATGGTGACATCATCAACAGTGACTACAGCGCTGGCCAATCAATAACTTTTCAGTGCTACCCTGGTTATGTTTTGATCGGACACCCAGTACTAACATGTCTGCATGGGACCAACCGAAAGTGGAACCACCCATTTCCTCGCTGTGAGGGTAAGGACAATCAATGACTTTTTGATATAATAGTGTTTAGCAAATTGTTCACGTCCGTCAGTTCTGTTAAAGGTTTATACAGTAATCTAAATCAAGATGCAACCAAGACAAATATTTATGGTGAATATCAGTACCAAAACTGAGGTGGGGGTATGCTAGGGAGAATTTCTGTGGTGATGCTGGGAGAAGAAGAGGCACCGGAGTCCTGGATGTCTTATATTGAAGAAGTTTATTAGGGCTTGATCAACAACACAGTTCACAACATGAGTGCGTGATGCCACCTCAATTCTGAGGGGACAGACCATAAATTCAGATTCTTGTACCAGAAAGGTAGACAGAGCCTGCAAGGGGAGATGTGTTAACATGCTGTTGGCTATTGGCCACAAACACTAAGATAAAGATTTACACTTCCTAGGTGATGGGAAAGTAACAATGGTTTCTCCGCCAAAAGGTGCAAAAGGAGGGAACATGACCTTGGCATGTTCCTGGGAGAGAGCACAGCGGTAGATACTGTCTCTAGCAGTGAATCTCAGAGAGGGGCATCTAACTCTCAGCCTTCAACTATATGCACAGAGGGATTGACCTTTAACCACACAAGACTGCATAGTAGATTCACATTTTTCTTTAACAGGGTGCCATCCTACTTGGTAGCAAAATCCCATGTGATCCAGTCTCTCTACCCCCTAATAACAATTATGGCACAGGGAAAGAGGGTTGTTTTAGCTGAATATGTAAGTCTAGTTTGCCTGGTTCATTGATCATTTATCTAATTGAGGCTTATACAAGTTAGAATCTATAGCCTTGACCATGGCTCTGAAATATCAGGCGCCTAACTGTGCTGTGTATTGATAAATCCATCACATTCTCCGTGTGATGGACTCAGGGCTGACAGATTTGTGATTGTGCCTATTTCCCCCAGTCCCACCCTTCTCCCTTCTTGTCAGTTTCCTCTCTGATCTGTAATATTCTCTAAGCTATGTGCTATAAATACTCAGTTCTATACTACATTGTAGCCTATATACTCTTCACAGCAGTGCCACCTTCATGATCAAAGCGATAAATAGCAACATGTAGTCGTGGAGGAGCAAGAGGATCACAGAGAGACGCCGCTGCCTGTCACATTCCTATAATATTCCTTTCATATTTCTGTGATTATTTATTGTCATCTGTACTGCTGAAAATGCACCCTATACCAAACCACATCCATAAGGAATATTTTAGGAGACTTACTTGAGAGTGGAGCTGGTCGTGTGACTCAGTAAATTAACCTGCACTGACCACCTTGTGCTTAGCTGCTACAGTTACATGATTCCAGGTAACATTATATACATTAAAACACAGTGTATTTTGAAAAATGAACATAATTAGATCAGGGTGTCTATTTTCACCCAGGTAAAATGGTCACAGAAAAATGGTTATATGGCAGCTATTAGGCCATTTATACCCATTGGCTCCCTAAGAGCTTGTGTACAGGAGTACAGGACAGCACAAATTGTCGCAGTGCACCATTCGTGGACACCATACAACCACAAATGCTGCTTAAGGAATTCAGGTGAGATAATATAAGAGCAACAAAGTGAACATAGAAATGAGGTCATGGTTGATGAATGAGACAGCATTGAGCTTTCCCCCAGGTGACTAAAGTCTGATTCATTTATGAAATCAAAGGTGATATTAATGTAAGTTATTTGACTTATTATAGTCATTTTAGTGACAGTTTAGTTTACTCACCCAAAGCTTTTTGGTTAAATTTTGGGCAAAGTCAGACCCTCTCATAACATTAACCACATGTTAGAAAGCCTTTCTGTCAGTGGCCAAAATATGATCCATGGCAGTGGTGGAGTGCCTAAAACCTGGGTCCATCCTATGTGTACATATCGTTGTAGACCATGGACATCCGAGTCCAAATAGCATGTGCTTTATTGAAACGCACTACAGTAGTATGAGGAAGTATTAGGATTATTCTTTTGAATTGACAGTAAACATATTAAATGTGCAGAGGAAAAATAAAAATCACTTCTGTAGTTTTTGTCAAAATATTTACTACTAGCTGACAATGGCACACTCCACTCCACTTCCTGCCTCACTATGCTGCCTCAAACCTCTCACACTTACTGCAGACCTTGTGCTGAGAACTCTACTCCATGATTAATAGAAAGACATTAATATGATATCTAAAACCCAGGACAGAATTAAAATGATTTGTTTAAGTATGACAGGGTTAACTGTAAATTTTGGAAATTTAATAAGTATGTCTCTGAGAGCTTTCCTTAAAATTTGGGATGATAAAACACTGCTGCTGCCTCTTCATCCTTAGAAGAGGAAGAGTGTTCAAGTAATCCTCTAATGGGTAAGTACTTGCTTATAGTGTACTGTGAGAAACATGAAAAACCCCTGCCTGAGCAAACCTCAGTCCGCTGCATAAAATTTAAAGGTGTATTACTCATTAATTTAACACACACTTATAAAAAGACAATTGCTATGGGGGAAAGAGAGACGACTGGATAAAATGGAACTGTAGAATTAGAAATGCCACAGTTATAAGGCATCCCGCAACAGTCTCCATTGAGAGGGGTACATGGGGCTTGCCTGTGTTGGTTAGTGGTCCGGGAGCAGGGGGTTGCTTCCATTGGGTGATTCACTTATTATAAATTATCTTAATTATCTTTTTACATTTCAGCCGTTATTCTTGTCTCCTTCCAGGTCTGTCGCATTAGAAAAAAGCGATAAATTTGCAAATAGATGATTTTATATCTCTGCTCCTCACAGCTCCTTGCGGCTACAATGTCACGGCTGAGAATGGGACGATCTATTCACCTCAGTACCCCAGTGAATACCCCAACTCCCAAGACTGTATCTGGCTCATCAGCGTTCCCCACGGACATGGAGTTTATATCAACTTTACCCTATTGCAGACAGAGCCTGTCACTGATTACATTGCTGTCTGGTAAGTCTGGGCACACTAACACTTGAATATACACACGCACACACACAGATATGCACACAAATGCGTAAGCTTCTTTTCAGCGTTGTCCTTTATCCTGGGACTGATTGCATCACTGACGGATAAGTCCTGAATGTAGTTATAGCCTTTCTTTTCTCTGTTTACTAATAAGAAGTTTTATCAGCTTTAACATTTGTTTCATATTCATCCTTGTCTGTTCCTCTCTCTCTGTCACACACACACACACACACACACACACACACACACACACACAAACTCACACATCCTCTTTTAAACAGATATCCCTGGTATTGATTGCATTTTATTCATAATATATTTTACTTTTTACAAGCACAGTCTTGACTGTGCAAAGGTATATGTGTCAATTGTTTGAGGGATATGCACATGAGCTCACCCAGGTGTGTGTATGGCATGGTTGATAACAGGGATCACAGCTCCACAGAGTCCTGACAAATACACACATGTATATACCTTATGTGATGAATACACAGAGTCTCCTGCAGTAATAATGGGATTCAGTGTGGAGGTAAAATTGTAATACAGGGAGTGTGAGAGTAATGCATTTACAATGGGACCACTGACCAATTCAATCTACCTCAGTACCGTGGCCATACAGAGACCTGGATAGGGCTCAGGTACTCCGGCAGTAATGATGAGATTGAGTGGGGAGTGGGAAATGTAATGAAAGGAGTGGTGGGGCTGGGTTCACAAATCCAGCAGGACTTGGTTGTATCTGACAAGTTTGGGTCAGTCTATGAGGAATTTCTCACTTCATAGTTTCAGTTTTGCATCATATTTCCCTCCAAAAACACTATTGAAAAGTGAATTTAGCAGGAAGAAATGGAGTGTTGTTGTTATTTGGTGTAGATTTGGTTTAGTAAAGACGCAATTTGGGTTTGTTTGAGGTGGGGCTTCAGTGTTTGGGCTCAAGAGTCAAGCTCCAGGGAGCGAGCAGTTGAAATGTAGGCGGTGGAAAAGTAATACATTCACAGTCAGTGACTACTCGCTTTCAATCTCACCAGCTACCAGGACCATGGATATTGCAATGGAGAAGTGCAGCATTAGAGTTATTTTTGCAGTTGCAAATTGATTTCAGTGACTCAGTGTTTTTGCCACATTTCATGGAATACAAAATTATAAAATCATGTTTGTAGACTGTATGATACCGAATGACATTTGTAAAGTGAGATCATGATGCACCTGAGTCTGAAGACAAGTCCTTTTCCCAGACCCACCTACCTTCTTGGGCCTTCAACAGTCCATTGCACCGGCATTATGGAAGTAAATAGTATCAAACTTTTTTAATAAATGACAGATTTTACTGCTCGTAATATCTGTCACTTACCAGATTCCCTCATAAGGTAATTCTTTATTTCTCACTACTGACAGCTGCACTGTAGATGTACTGTATCATAGTTATTTCAGAAAAGGTGGAACATCTGTAATTGCCTGGCAGGTGTTGTCAGCCAGATCAAAGGTTAGCGCATCGGGGACATTTCTCTTTGACAGAGATGTGCTTGTTGCTCACCTGCGCTTCAACAGATCCTATTTTCCATCTTGCATCCTTGTGGCATGAGGCAGTACTTTTTTGGTGAGTCTTTGGGGCCTTTTAACATACACAGACAGAAACAAATGCGCTTTTCATGTGAGAGGTTAGAGCTGTGTGAGAAGAATGAATTTCCAATGAATTAATGGCTGTCATTCTATGTCGATCATGAGCACAGGCCCGATGGTTGTTTGTTTTTTTTGCCTTTTTTTGCATTGATGGAGTTTGTATTTGCCTTAATTATGTGCATCAGCTGTGAACTGTTAATAAAACAGAATAACTGACATTATCTAAGTGAACTCAGAGGAGCATGAGATTGGGGCCGCTGCTTTTGTCATGAATCGGGCTTTTGACTGTTTGGATTTTTCATTTCACTTCCACAGAATGTGGTGGAAGACACATTATGTCCCATGTGAGCTGCTGGGTTAATAAGAAATTGATTGGGAGCATAATTTCAATTTACTGTAATATGGAACTTTTAATGGTTAACTTTCAAAGTTTGATCCCAAAATGAATCAGACAGGATCTGAATAACTGGACTAAAGCAAGAGTATTATTGATAAAAATTAAAGTTTCAGTGCACAGCTGTTGCACAGGCTGAGAAGTTTTCAAATACTTACTATATACAGTGTATATTTATACCAGGTGTGTAACTCTCTAAAAAGGTTGAGCAATGAACATAAGATGGCAAATAAAAACAATTAACATTCATATAGGGCATTACTTGGCTCAGACAGAGCATTGAATTTTTGAAATGCCATTGGTAACAGCTGATTCTTACAATCATCAGTCTCATTCAAACAAGTCAGTGAGGGCATTTTCATAATCTGACAAACTGAGACTTTTGGTACTCTGATCATTTATTCCATCCTACTCTTAGTGGTTATTCTGATTTCGCTATTCACCACCCTCTATCTTTTCTGGTTTCTCATTAATCAAACTGGTGTGGGATATCTTTTGCCTCGTGGTTTGCTGTGTCACATATACTCCATAACTCAATGATACGTGTCAACTGATTTCTGCCTGTTATACCCCTGAGGTTTATGTGACAGCAGCTGCACCCAGACGTCAGGGACTGAAGCCGCGCATCTCTGTGGTCTGCCACCAGTTGTGTTCGGCCCATTGCCTAATATCACTGAAGCATGCGATGGATCTAACACCAAAGCAGCACA
Source organism: Selene dorsalis (assembly GCA_900303245.1). Taxonomy (NCBI): domain Eukaryota; kingdom Metazoa; phylum Chordata; class Actinopteri; order Carangiformes; family Carangidae; genus Selene; species Selene dorsalis. The sequence continues at coordinate 30,046 of OMNW01013982.1, forward strand.
ATACAATATAATGCTGTGTGCTCACTCAAATTGTGAAGGTGAAGAGCAAACAAAATCAAAAACAGATTTAAAAAACTATATAATTTGACAGCATTGAAATATTTTGTGTATTATTGGTGTTTTTATGTAATATTGAGTTGTGCTGAATTTCTAAGCTTAAAAAAATTCAGTGTGGAAATTATGGACAATTTGTATAGGGAAAATCGTGGTTTATTTCTTTCAGTAATAGAAATGCTGCCTCTCACAACAAGAAGGGAAAACATTTAAGGTACATCACAATATTTTAATAAACAAAGCCCCAGAAACATCTGTTCTCATATCACAGTATTATTGTTCTATCAGCACACTATAATTTCCAACCCTTTCACATGGTAATTCTGCTGCATCTCCACTGTGAAGGCATCAGTTTACTTACAAAGAGGGTTTTTTGTGTTGGATCCGCTGTGCATCATCAGACTGAGAGTGCAAAGAATGCACTGCTTGTACTGTAAAACGATTTTATTTGGTGGTGAATGCCAGCTCCTATCAATCTGTTGATGTGTTCCTCCCATTCCCACCCCTCTTCTTAACTGCGCTGTGCTGGTGTCAATCCCCTGTAGTAGATAGACAGAGTAGATAAATAAGTGCCAAGCCTCACTAAATCACATTTATTTGTAATCTTTGGTTCCAGAGGTAAGGCGTACTTAAAGTGTGAGGGCAAACATGTCATTCACTCTTCCTGGCTGAGATTGACATTAGCAGCTTTGATGCTTATAAGCATTCATAACATCTTACGGCTTGTGGGTACTGATTTTATTCAGTAGATTTCACTGGAGCACACTCTTCCCTCTCAAGAAATGGTCCTAGCTCAACTCTGTCCACGATTTCTGTATGGTCATGAAATACACAGTCCAGCAGATGAAACTGTGTATGTTTTGTTTTTTTCTGCTATGGATTTGTGTTTTTTTTGTTGTTTTTTTTAGTAGGGAAAAACAGAGCTTCAAAATCCTTACACAGTTTTGATTTAAATGACCCAAATAGCACATTTTGATTCTCCAAATGAGCTCCAACACCTTCGGAAAACCTTGAATTATTGAGGAGCCAAGAGATCCCAGGCACTCTTCATGAATTAAAATTTTAAAACCCTTGTTTAATCCAATGGCATGTTCATTAAAAACCTAAAACTGGGCATTTAAGAACTTTAGAAAATGTAACCTTTCAACAACATTCAATATTTAATGAGTGAAGTTAAGCCTTTAATCCATCAGCTTTGTTCAATGAACTTGTTTGAAATGGGTAAAAAAAAAAAAAAAGCAAAGAAAAGAAAAAAGTCATATTTTTGCTACCCAATGAACAGGCATGTGGGCTTACCAGATATCTGTTTTATATTATTAACAAAGGCTGCTTTGGTTTCTCCTCCCCTCTGTAATTAAATCCAGTGAGTGAAAGCAAATCCACTACTACTAATTCATAAGAAGTTCATACTGATCTCACCCCCTGACCTGCCTCTAAAGCTATGGCAGACACACACATACTGTAGCAACACAGGCGCCATATTTTTGTCTTGTGTGACTGACAATCTGATCACACCAGAGTGCAGCCAGTTAAGTTTTTCATCACTAATATAGATTTGCATTATAAGGAATCTACAGAAGCTGTGTTAGAGGTAACTGTGGATTTACAATAAAATACATTTGGATGGAGGTGTTGGTGAATCCTTTCAGGCGGATCAATGAGAAAAATCTGTATGTTTCTGCACAGAGCAGAAGGAAAATGGTTGTAAACAAAGTAATGGAGGTTCAGCTCGGGCAGATACAGCTCAAGATGGTTCAGTAGGTACCCTCAGGTTGCTGAGATTAACTATTTGTATTACTAATGTGTTGTATTACAATTTCAGAAAAAAAATTCCATTATAAAAAATATAATAAATTCTTAATCTTAAACTATTAATATTTATATTATTAATTATATGATATTATGTTGAATCTTGGATCCTGTTTGTCAGAGGGCTGTGACTCTTAATGTCTCCGTCTCCATCCCTCTGCTACTGTGGTGCCAGTGTGTCCTCCTGCCTCCAGTTCATCATCAGATGTTGTTGTTGTGTCTCCTTCTTTATTTAGGGACGGTCCAGATACATCCAGCCCTCAGCTGGGAGTCTTCAGCGGCAACACAGCTTTAGAGTCAGCCTACAGCACCAGCCCAAAAGTCCTGATCCGCTTTCACTCCGACTTTTCAACAGGAGGGTTCTTCATTCTCAACTTCCATGGTACAGATACACGCTCTCTCTATCTCTCTCTCACACACACACATGCACACCTGTGGTATTGCTGCACTCATATAGTATTTTGTGTCATATAAGTACAATTGAAAGTATGATGAATACATAGGTGTAGAGACAGATATAACAAGCATATTTTTATATCTCTGCATGGCAATATCAAACTAATTTTCTTAAACAATACATCCAGAATTATTGAATTTATATTATCCTAGTATGAGAGCTTGTTCTGCTTTTAAAGTTTTTCGTTAGGATAAAACACAAGGTCGGCCTTCCTACAGTGGAACAAAAAGTACTCAGAGATGATAAAGTGTGGTCACTTTTCTTCTGTCACTCCAGTCCATCACCGGCTCCATTACTCCACTATTATTCAATGTTTTTGACAAGAAACAAGGCCATATTCTGAGTAGGTCTATTTCATGTGACGTGTTTACCTCAACTAAATATTTTCTGAGGAATCACCGGTAGCGTGTGCACGCTGAGGTGCAGCTTTTGTAACTGGGGCTTCGGGTTTTGTCATAATCACACAGTGCCGGTGACAAAGAGAGCAACTCGATGCCTTGTTGCTCAGCGGGTGCCTTGTTCCCACTAATTGCAAACAACTGTTTTTGAAGGAACCATACAAACCATCTCCACCTCTGTTTAAGTACCTTCTGTTTATGGAACCAGCAAGTCATTACTTTAAAAGGGGTTTGGATCAGACACAGTTAAAAACACTGAGACACATACCTTTGAGGTTGAATTCACCTCTAAAGTTGTTCTTGCAGAGTTTGACACTCTTTTTGACTTGTGAATTCAATCGTGCAGTGTTCCTTTTATCCCACAAGACCGCCCTGACAGACTCCATACTGTATGAGAGATTTTTTTTCCTCAATTTCCCTATACTGAACTATTATTACATTCTTTATCATGTGTCCTTCTTTCCATAGAAATACATCATATCCCATCTTCTACATTTTCAGGCTAGGTTCTGTGCAGATGAACTATGCTGCCCAGAAACCTCCTGGATTTGTAATGAGTGGTTCTTACTAGTCATAACATGAGCATTTAAAGCTCCTGCTGTATGTTGCACCTGCAACATTCTGAGGCACAGAATGACCTGCTCTTTATGATACAGGCATGATTACCCCCTGAGGAACTGTCTGGGTATTTAAAATAATAAATCACAAATCAGATCCACTGTGCCATTCTCCACATGGACTCTCCACATGAATGCTGTTTGCAAAGACAGAAATGCACAGCTTGTTCTTTAACAATGTCAATAAACTCCTTTTGCAGCGTCAGAACAAAGTACTGTGAAGTAACATCTTTGTTTTGTGGTTCCAATTTTTCCTTTCATGCACATTGATTTAACTACCAACAGATATAAAAGGTACCTATATATATAACAACCTCCACCCCACACCCCTTCTCCTTACTGTGCAACTCTGCTACTACATACACTTCACTGTACTCTTTTCAAATGACATCTGACATCCTGCACCTCTCCCAGCCTACCGTCTGAAGAAGTGCGCTCTTCCCCCTGTTGTGGAGAATGCAGAGGTGATCTATGAAGATGAAGATTTCCAGATAGGTAATAGTCTTGATTTATTTGTTTATAGCTGTTTCACACAAAACATTTGTTGACACTACACAAACTGAAAATAATAGAATAATCCATTTATTATGTCTGTGTGCATGTGTAACCATGCTTTTTTTTCTCTTAGACACTTACTGCTTCAGGTCTCTAAACATTTACATTTTAACAACAATTTAAAGAATGCAAACTCATTAGGTTTTTCATTTCATATGAGAAGATCTATGTATGTTGCATTTCTCTCCACCCACTACAGAGAGTTTAGGAATGTGTGTAGCTTACCATAAATGGGGCAAACAGCTGGCTGTGTCGATGGGGAAACTGCAACATTTAAGTTGTCTTAATGGTATTTACAGTTGATTTTATATCTTGTTAGTTATCAAGCTAATGTTCAATATTGTATGAGTCTTATTCACAAGTATGTAAAGAAACTGAAATGTTGTGTGTAATCACTGTGTCCCACTGTGTGGTCAGTAAATAGCACGTTTACATAAAACCAACTACATATTTATCGACATAGTTTTAATTTCTATTTTCGTGAATTGCATTAAGCTAAGCTAAACACAACTTGAACTGACCTCTTTCTCTTGTACTCTGTGGAAATGTATTGCCAGATATGTCTTCCCAGGCTTTTGAATAACATCCATTTTAGGAGAAATAATCGCCTGTCTCCTCAGTTCTCCATTTTCTCTCAGCTGTATTATTTGATTTGCTGAAAGCATCTTACTCTAAGGTTTGGTGACCTTTTAGTTCAACGGAGCTATAATTTTGAAAAAAGTAGACATTTCATGATACGCCAGCAAAATCAATTTACCCTGCCAGCAGTATGCAGAGCCTAGTTGCTTCTGGCAAAATATAGAATCATTTTTCTGCAGTAAACTTACATTTTGAAATGTCAACATTTTATGAATTCAGAAAACTTTGTTGATTTTTAAAAGATTAGTTCTTTTGTTTTTATTACTATGATTATTATTGTATTTGTTCTGTTGTGTTTTTCTTTCTACAAATGATTTTACAGTATATTAGTTCGTATGAGGCAAAAATTCATTCATTCATTTATTCAGTTATTAGATAACTTGTACATAATGTCTATGGATATTCTCATTCATCCAGGTCATTGTTATCTCCGGGCAACAAATGGAATTGAAGGCAACTGGACTTGTATTTGTCTAGGGAGATGTTTCGCCTCTTATCCAAGGGGCTTCATCACTTCACAACGAATCGGTCTGACTAGTCCTCACTAGTCTGACAAACAGTGGAGTAAGACCCAGGCAAAAGTACTTGTGGGTGTGTTACAAAAGAGTCTCACTTGACCATTGTTGGAGTCATGTGAGACCTCTAGTGAACAACAGTCGTTAGAGTCATGTGGGACCCTGGTGAACGACATTCGTAAAGAGTCATGTGAGAGTTGTTTGAGTTGGGGTATTAGAGAAACTCGGGAGGATATTTAACAAACATCAAATCCCTGTATGTTTCAAACCCAGTAACACTCTTAGGCAAAAACATTCCCACAGAGGTTAGATACTTGGGTCTTACTCCACTGTTTGTCAGACTAGTGAGGACTGGTGAGACCGATGCATTGCGAACTGATGAAACCCCTTGGATAAGAGGCAAAAAGGCCAGTTGCCTTCGATTCAATTTGTTCCAGAGAAAACAAACACAACAGTGATCCAGACAGTGACAACTACAGAATTGTGCTTCACAGGATAAGGACTGCACCTTTTCATGCTATTCTCTGTAAAGACCAGAGGGGAGTAGTTTGGGGTAATCAGACAAAAAACCTCACAAGCTCTCAGAACATTTGATAGCGTGTAGTGTGAATTTTATAGCCTTACAACTGACGACAGATCTAGTTTTGTTACCAGTCAATGATACACACATTGCAAAAACTCAATGAAAGGTTGAATCTTGTGTGTTTTGGTTCTGCTCTGCAATTTTAAATATATAGACCCAGCGCTGAAAAGAGTGGACTCACTGCATGTGTTCTTGACACAAGTATTGTATTACACTTTTATCTCTTTTAAAATAAAAACCCTGTCAATCATGTTTCTTAAAATTAAGTAAAATAGCCAACAACTAACATGACTATTATAACTAACATAACTATTATGGAAACTTAGAATGCTAAACCTATGTGGTATATATGAAATAATAGGAGTTGTATTATTTTCCCTGCAACAGGTGATATTGTAAAGTATCGCTGTTTACCTGGATATACATTGATTGGAAGGGCGGAGCTTATGTGCAAACTCAACTCCCATTTGCTCTTTGAAGCTCCACCACCAACATGTCAAGGTAAGACAACGCTCAGTTCAACTCCTCAACCACATACAGCATCAGTAGGACAATCAGACGACAGACCTTGAATCTTACCAATTATCTATATGTCATCAAAGTGGTCTGAATCTGTAGTCAGCTTAAGTTGTGTTGTTCAGACCTTTGCCTCATATGGGAACAAATTTATTCTACTACACATAGAGTTATCGCAATTACACTTCTATCTAATCCTAGATCAATAGTACGTGTTGCAGCATTTCTCTGATCCTAGCATCTATCCGTGCCACCGCATAGCCTCAGTCAAACCCTTTATTTTATAATCTTATGATCATATGTTAAAGCTCCAAACAACACCAATCCTGCGCTTTCCATAATGCAGCCTGAGGTGCCCTGACTAGCAAACACCCACATCTTTCCAGGCCCCCAATTCTGTTGACAAGTTTTCTCCCCAGCCACAGGAGAGATCACAGAGCTGTTTGAACTGTCTCTGTGGTTTTCCACATCATAGGAAGCTGATATTGATGAGTAAAATTAAAAATAGTAGTTGTGTCTGCTCCTAAAACGTGACTTATTTCCTAACTGATACGTGAAATATCTCACTAGTGCCAGCAGTAAATTATCAGTGGTAAATGTATTGTCAGAAAAGACATATCGTTCCACCAAAGAAAGACCTAAATTTGCAAGTGTTGTGTTGTAAAAGTTGTGCTATTGCTGTGTGATTATTGCTCTATCCACCAACACATAAAACTCAGCAGTGTATAGCCTGCTCAGCATCATTCTCAGTGGGTTGACGTGTCATTTCGGGAAATGTTGGGAATCAGTGACTGAAATACAATTAGGCTTTAAATGCCTCACGTTTTACAGCAATTTAAGCAGTGAAGAGGCATAAAATTCTTGTAGCCTGTTGGTACCATTACAGTACCATTGTTAAAAAGTCTAGGTGTTGTGTGCACATAACTATTGATTTGTACCCCAGGTCGAAAGCACATATTTTAGCAGCAGTTATCAGCATTAACACATCCACTCAGGGAGGTGGTGGTACTATATTTCCAGGACACAAGTGAATCCTGATTGGAAATGCTCTTCAAATAATTTTTTTTTCCTGTTTACACTGAGTATGGAATGAACAGTGTGCTTTCTGTTACGAGGCAGGAGAAAAGAAGTAAACACTCTTCGAGACAGAAGTGCTCAGCCAGACAACTCAGTCAGGAAGTTCGAAAAGTTGAAAAGAAACCTGTAAGTTTTCACTGATGGGCTTTCATCTGTTACCCCTCCAGCCCAGTGCCCAGCCAATGAGGAGAGAACAGCATCATCAGGAGTCATACTAAGCCCTGGGTTTCCTAGTAACTACCCCAACAGCCAGACATGCTCCTGGCTCTTACATATGATTCCAGGTACACCATCAACGGGGCACGTATACCAGGGATGTCATGATGCCAGAAATTTAGTTGTTGATACCAATATCAATGACTTCCCATTATTCTTGATATTAAATTTCCCACCCAACCAAAATCAGAACAAGACAACAGAGGCAACACATACAAGAGCAGTGTGCAGCAGTAGTTTAAATTGACTAAGATGGCAGCAGATGCAGGGTGTGAAAATATTAAATTTGAAAAAGTGGTGTTACATAATGACACTGGCCTATTAATGTTATGAGCGCCCAGCTCGTGTTATGAACTGTCACCACGCTAGTTTAAACAAGCTAAAGTTAGCCTACGTAAACATTGTGTGACCGAAACAGATACTGTTTCCTCCTTTCCTCCTTTAATCTGAAATGCTCTGTGACAATATTTGTGTAGTGACTGTTCATTTTCTATAAACTGTCCCCGATGACCCACGTTAAGTACAAAATATTTCCATGCAACAGTCTTGGTGTGATATTTTTATTCCATAAGTCATGTTTCTTGGTGGGTGTCATTTTCTTTAGTTAGATATCAGACTAAAAGGCTTTGAGTATTACTATACATCCCTTTTCAGTCTTTGAAGTATGACCTTTGGTACCTTACATACAGTAGCAAGAAATACCGTCACATTTTGAGAATTTTGTCATTAAAGTATTGGTTCTCTTGACATCCCTGGTTCATACAGTGTGTGTATAGGCTGCTCTCTCTCTCTCTCTCTCTCTCTCTCTCTCTGTGTGTAATGTTATGTTTGAAGGAGTGAAATAATCGTGTGTGCATTTATATTATTTATATTTACAAA